>NNCF01128135.1:0-11785 GCA_002313205.1 Laupala kohalensis | reverse complement strand
CTGTAGTAATTCCAAGCGGGTCCTCGTGAGGTCTTCCCGCACGATGTTGCCTGATCCTTTCAGGGCACGCTTCGCGCGGATATCTGGCGGTTTTTATAACTGACAAATTTTACAATTATAGGACTTTTTTTACCTTGAGTTTTGGGACCTACTCAATGACTCCTGTCAATATCAACAAAATCAAGAGGGACATTTATCCTTTTTGCCACAGAAATAGCTAACTGATTTGTGTTTTCACCATCTTTTTTCCTCTCTCCCAAAGATTATAAGAGAGTTCCTCCGTGTATACATCTCCAACTGATCCGTTCGATCTTTCAACTTCTGGACGCGAACCTCCTCATGCTTCGNTAAGGACGCGGACCTCCTCATGCTTCGCTTCCAGTTCCGCTTTCAATTCTGAAACAAGTTCATTATTGAAACTCATCGCTTCATTCAGTTTTTTTCCTACGAGCTCCACGAGGATATTGGCCAGGGTTTGAAGAAGGACAGGCGAATGCAAGAACTTCTCAACAGCCATCGCGACGTCACACTGGATACCGGATGCATTGTTGCAGTTATCACTCTTGGCATTTCGCTGATGACTCATCAAAGAAAAGGGAAAAAAACTACAGGAGCTTAAAAAAATACGAAAATAGGAATTTCAAACAGATGCAGATAAGAAAGTGGATAGCTGTAATTCGTACTATTATAACTTAGATAATTTAGAAGAAGAAATAAATAATTAAAAATAAGAGTCTCAAACGTAGATATATTCTAAGAAAATTCAATTGTATACTTATCTTCTGCGAGTCGGCAGAATTTCCTCTTCGGAGCGAACGAACGGAGCTGGTGACTTCCTGCTAATCGGCTACCTGCGAATGCCCGCAGAGCTCTAGGGACGTCTTTACAGGTCAAGTGCCATGCGAAGACGAAGTGGTAGGCTTTTATTCAACTAATTCAATTTATACTTTTTGTAATAAGAAGAAACATTCGTAACTTGTATTTTTAGTGTATTTTTAGGGCATATTTTGAACCTTTTTTGCGCATATTTTCCGATTTTTTATGCATATTTAGAAATATTTTGTGCAATTAAACATAGCTCAGTGCGTATTTTAAACTTTTTTGTGCATTTTCCGATTTTATAGTAAATATTGATCCGAGCCCTGATTATGAGTACAGAGCAGATCATATTATTTCTAACTTGTTTACAGTTTTGATAAAAGAATTTTCGAACTCTGTTGTTGAAGATAAACATTGTTTCACATAAAGTGGAATGGGTAACTAAGAAATGGAGGAATTAAACTACTTCATTCCCCGCAATCAAGCAGAGACCAAATCATGTTCTGATTCAGTATTGTTTGAATGGAAAAGTAGATAATTCGGATGATTTATTGAGGATGAAATTCCTAAAATTGCATCGATATGATCCCTCACCAAAAATTCATTTTTGTGTGTGTGTTGGGGCTACTTCGGATTCGTTATTCAATATTTTTCGTCACCATGTCGTGCTGTCGGCAACTGAAAAAATCAACGGGAGGTCCTTAATGCAGGTTTTCAAAAAGGGACATTTTTGGAATTATCCCTTCTTCTCCCGTTGTACGTGACGAACTGGTAAAAATTAGTTTTTTTGTTTGAACTTTAACTCTTTTTTCCTCGTCTGTAACGGTCGGAGAGATAGGGATGATATGATGCCTCCTGCTTTGATGTGGCTGGGGAATTACCAGAGTGCCGGATGACCTTCCTGTCGCACCTCCCCGGGGCGGGTGATGAATGAATGATGAAATGGGGGGGGGTGAATGATGATGAGTGAATGTTGTGGTGGAATGATAGGTAGGGAAACGGGGTAACCCTGTGAAAACCTGCCGCGAACACCGCTCCGTCCACCACCGGGAAGTGGTGTGATGTGGAGTGTGATCGCGACCTTGCGACCTCGATGCAAAAATATTTGGTTGCTGGTCTAACTGACACATTTACCAACGTAGAGAAAAATATGTTCTAGATCGGAAGTTGAAATTTTGACGTGCTGTTGCCTTTGTGTTGTAGAGGTCCACTAAAAGAGGAATTTTTGAAATTGCGAATTTACTGCGGTTAGGGTGGTGATACCTGGAGCTTGAGGGGCGCTCACGCGAAGTGAGGCGGAATCTCCGAAATACAACAGGATTTCACTCCGGATTTTAAAGGCTATATTTCGTGAGAAGTATGTATTTTGATTTTTTCTCTATATCTCATGCACTAATTGAGGTATACAATAATGATCATTACGATTTTTTTAATTAAACGTGCGATGTGGGACGGAGTCAACTAGTGTTATATTTCCTATATGTCATCACAACGTATATTATTAAGCGATCTTAATTTTGGAATTAGAGACATTTACTCTCCTCGATCAATTGCAACGAACTTACAAGAATTTCGGGCAATCGTGGTAGGTTGCCATAAAAAATCCCAGTTATTTTCCCATTTTATAATGAGTATGCAACTTGGGACTACAGAAGGAATACTGAAGACCATTTTTCATATACATAATTTTAACTGAAATTATTGTATCGCAAATACACAATTATTCTTAAAATAGTTTTAGAACGACGTCTTTCATTTAACGTTGTAATCATTTAGTCTTTTATTAAGCATTCTTTTACAAAAACACCTTGTAATAAAAATTATTCTTTAGACGCATCATTGTACGAAAATATAATTATTTAACAATACTTTTTATTTTGCACTATGAATCTAAATACGTGTAAAAATGTAATGAAATTCAGAACACAAGAAAAAAGTTGTTGAAAGGCCATGGGGTTACAGCATATTCCTTTACACTCCCTACCGGTGCCCATGGGACGCATCAAGAGCATCATTACCAGCGAATAGTATGGACGACCATATTACTGAATTGCTGGAAAAGAATATACTTAAATTTAATTATAGCGAAGAGATGTCGCCCACATAATATTATACAAGTATGATAATTCAGTTTTTATCTATTTCGTTTTCAACAACTATAGTGCAAAGGTGAGTTATATCTTAAAATATTCCGACCTTACCCTCGACTGTTCGCGTTGGGCGCCATTGAATTACTGTGTCCGTTCCGCGAAATCCCGCTCTTCCAACCCCCGCCCCGGAGTTCCACTATTATTAAGCCGTTTGGCTCGCTAATGATTTTACAGCCTGGAAATGAGTTTGCGACTCACATGTGGCTTATCCAACCACTCCTACATATGAGTACTAGCCATCATATAACAATAAAACAAGGGATTTGAATAATTAAAGCGTGCATTCAAAAACTAATGACTGTGTTATGGAAGATCGTTAAAGAGATTACTCTGTGGAGACCGAAGTCTCTTTAGTGGAGGTCTGTGTCGTCGCTGCTGACGCCTGGTCACCGGTTTGTTACAACCCTTGTAGCAAGCGCATTCGCAAGTCAGCGTGAGTAGTGTGGGAGGGAGGTCGTGACGGAAGTGAATCTGAGTTCATCCTCCTCGTTCTTTATTGCTGTATTCTCTTCCCGTGCTCTTGCAATCATTGAATACCGTTTGACAAGGATATAGCCAGGTTCTTGAGCGAGGACTTGGGTGAAGTCTGTATTTTGACTCAATTAGTGCGGGGAAATGTGTCACCTCCCCAACAATCTTGATAAGTTCTCTGTAAAAGAAATTTTTGGAATGAGCGATTTTAGAAATGCAGAACTGTTATGTACGGAAGAAAATAATGCAATCAAAAAAAGTGCTATTGATATAAAATAATTAAGCGCTTTGGGCTAAGAAGAGGAAAGTGAGACCCGTATAACGTATTGTGAAACTTTCATCTTATCATTTCATTATTGATTCGTTCTAACATAAAGTATGGAGTACATTTTGAGTGAGATTTTTCATTAGAAAGTGTCATTGAATCAAAGTCTCATTAAATTAAAAATGAGTTTTATGAGACAATTGAGGAAAAGAATATACTTCTGTAATTCCTATAAGGTATATAATAACTCTGATTCATCTGAGTTATTACATGGACTATTTATTCCATTCCAGCAATTCGGTATTTCATTAATAATAATTCAAGATAGTATCATTAGCTGCCAACAATCGGATCCTATATCTTAAATAAATGGATTCTTAAAGTTCATTACTTACGAATTTCTTCATAACTTAAGTTTTTTGTAGAAATGGATTCGTACTCTCGCTATCGAGAGCAACCAATTGTTCACCAATAAATTCAGTTAGTCAGATTATTTCGAGGTTACCGAGTCAGTTAGTAGCAAACCAGTAGCGGGTAGTAAAATTATGTAGTTGAGACAATCACATTTATATTGACTCTGACAACTAATCAACTCCATTTTCATTTTCTCTTATGGATTCATTCGCATTGTCAAAATCTGAACAAAGAAAAGAGGAAGAAAGTACACGTTTGTATACACTTTTCGAGAAAAATGTCCCCTCAAATTGTGCAGTTCCAAGACTGATTTGAAACACCTAGAGGAGAAATTAGGAAACCCCTGACTCCCATATGATATGAAAAATGGGGATGGGAGTACTGAGGTGCTCTTACAAAGAAATGTTCAGGGGCGACATCGCAACATGCCAAGAAAACATTTTTTTTTGTTGGATGTATCCATAATAATATATGCACGGGTAAAATATTAGCTGCTGAGACGAATTGAATTTTTTTTTCGACTATTGAAAATACCAAAACTGTACGAGTATTCTCTGTACGAAATAGTACAGCCCTGCGTTTGGGGAAGTTGCAACTTAATGTTGCTACCGATTGCAAGACGTCGCACTTTATTTTAATGTCCTCTTGACTCAGGGGTTGTTCTTGTCGCCAGATATAAGAGAGTTGTCTAATGTACGAAATAATAAATTTTACGTCTGTCATTATACTTTATTTATTTTGTTTTATCAAGAGTACAGGTCGTTACCACTTCTTTTTCAGTACGTTATAGGAAAATTTCAAAAAGATAGTGTTGTGGATTTTACTGTAATATTATCAAAATGAGTATCTAAAATTGAAGAACTCAAAATAAATCGTTTCCACAACGAATATGCCTTTTCTTATTTTCGCGATATACTTATTCAAAGGGATGATGCGACAAGAAAATTCGACTTATGACTTAAATGTCATTATCCTATTTATTTTGTAGCCTGGTGAATAATTTAATTTTTAGTGAGAAATATGTCTGGAATTGGAGGGGAGAGACCGAGAGACTGAGGCTAAGAAACGGTCGAGTAGAGGAGTCGACGACTCAAGGACACGCTTGGGGCTCTCCAGTCACAACCAGAAAAGTTGACTGTAGTCAGCTTCGCTCGGAAACGCGAATGGTATGCAAAAGTGGTGTGCAGAAGTCGACTTCTGGGTTCGCGCATGCACATTGGGTTACTGATATGCTTTTTGTGAGGTAAACGGTCACAAAATGCTTAATAAACAATGAATTACTTGGCGATTCTTTTAATTCGAATCTTCTGATTATAATCAACTCTATCCTCAGCCCAGCGCGATTCTTCTGAGTCTTTGTGATACTATCGATTGTTTTGACTGCGCTCAACTCTCCTCCTGTCAAGTTTTTTCATGAATGGAATACTCGCAAAGTTGACTAATCGACTAGTCAGCAGTTGGCGTAACTGGAAAGCCCGAACTACCGTAAACGAAACGTCCGACAATCGAACAGCGAATTTGTTCGCCATCACCTGTATCTGAGGGTTGTACCTACCTCCTCTAAGATCAGTTTCATTTGGCATTTCCAACAACTATTAATAAGTACTTCCAATGCTTCTCAGCAGCTAGTATTTTACCTAAATACTTATCATTATGATTTTTGTCTTTCGCGCAAATTGTTTTCAAGTTGTAATATATTTGTTCTCTAATTAATAATTTATTTCCTTCTACGTTCTTTAGTGGTAAACAATACATTAGTGATTATTGTTAAATAATTAACTTTAGCCTATTAACATTACAAATCAGTGACAATATTGCCGGCTACGAGTGAAAGAAGACGCAACGGTATAGGTTACTGCATTCACGGAAGAATACACGAAAACTGAAGTTCTGGAAGGTTTCTCGAATGGTCCTCAAATGGAAACTCATTTGCTTGAGTGTTCCTCGCAGCTCAATGTGTTTACAGTGCGCGGTGTTTAGGAAACTTCAACGTAGTGAGACAAGATGGACGTGAACGTGACTCCAGTCTACATGAATTAATTTGTTAAGTACGCAGAACACATCATCCAGGTATACCGTATTTATGTTTTGATCTCTCGTTCATTCAAAATGTTCGTTGTTCATGTTCTCGTAGTTTCAATGACTTGGTTTTAGGTAGCTCAAGAACAAGTTAACTGGTCGAGTTTTGGGAACAACGAATAAGTCAGTGAAAATTGTTACTCAGTAATTCGTCAAAATGCAATTTATCTGTCAAAAAGTTGGTTGATCATATAGACCCTGTTACGAAAAAAAAATTGTGAAACTTTGACTGATATTGCAACTTTAGACTAATATTGCAAGGATTATACATTAGGTACATGGTTGAACGTTTCTTATTACACTATTAAATTTATGTAAATTATATTTATTTGTACATTCCAAGTAAGTTTATGCATTACTTACTCTAATTTTTAAATTCAACACATATCTAATTCTTATTGATATTATGCTTAGAAGGATGATTTTGTATTCATTTGTCAATGTATGTACATATTCAGCAGGCTTTGGAAACTAAATTCATAGACGTACTCACGTCACTTTCATGGCCATTACAAATTTAGCTCCGTTTAATATTAGAGTATTTATTTACTTTTTTAATGTCTATATGTAGACCTTCGGCTTAAATCGCTTAAATTTTGTGGCTTTGAACGAATATTCTTTCACAGATAACCATTGCCATGAAGTTTAAATGTTATTCATTAATGTTGGTGGTTGATAGTGTTGCCTATAATGTGCCTATATGAATTTCTGTAATTTTTTTCTACTTGTTTGATGAACTTGACCTTACAACTTTTACATAAACTTTTATTGAACTCGCATCACGCAAAATTTTCAGAATGTATGGAAAGGAAATAAAATTTGCGCTATGTGCTCCCTTGATTTGTCTCACTTAAATTCACGTTCGAACATCGCATGTGGCATCTGACATTGTTGACTTGATAGAGAAAGCATTTTATTTTACAGTAATGAGCTGTCCTTTTCGCTGTGTAGCTTATAAGTTAATTTGTAGATTTAAGGTTACCATGTTTCGAAACTTAAATAATGAGAATTATGTACAAATTGAGCACCTTTACTACTAACAAAGGAGTGGTTAGGTGCGATATGTCGAAACATGCTCTAATATATTTTTTTGTAGAGAGTATCTGTAATAATAAGAACACAGGTAACATACTGAGACGCTCTGGAGGTATTAAGAATGTAAAAGCCAAGTGAAATTGCTCGTATAGAAAGTTTGTACAACCCTTATCAATGGCAAACAAATTCGCTGTTCGACAATCGGGCGTATGGTTTACGGTGGTGTGTCCTTGAGGCGACTCTACCCTCTCCAAGTCTGTCTCTTCGAACTCATCTTAAATTCTAGACATTTTCCATTAAAGACTGAACTGACAGTTAATTCAACCAGGATGTATTATTAAAGTAATAGTTACATTTAAGTCATAACTCGATTTTTTCCATAGCATTATTCATTTCAATTCGTGTATCGTGAAAATATGAAAAAACATATTCGTGGCGGTATGGATTTATTTTGAATTCTTTTGTTTTAATCGCTACAAAAAAAACTATTTTTATGTAGGAGTATTGAATAAAAGTGGTGAAAAAAATACAATCGTGACAAAACAAAATTAATNAAAAAACTATTTTTATGTAGGAGTATTGAATAAAAGTGGTGAAAAAAATACAATCGTGACAAAACAAAATTAATAATGAACTAGACAGAATGAAATATATAGCTTCTTCATTAATTTCGAACTTCTAACATCAGTCTTAATTGAATTAAGACACAAAAGAAAACACAATTTCTTAGTATGACATTTTGCGGAGACTAACTCTGACGAAGAGAACAACACCAGAGGAAAGAGGACATAAAAATGTATCAATTTTTGTATCAGTAGCAATGTTACGTAGCAACTTCCTACAGAAACTGTAAACATTTCCTACAGAAAAAAACACGAATTAAAAAAATACTTATATTTTCAACCATATTTAAAAAATAATTCCAGTGGGTCTCAACTGTTAATATTTTACCTGTATACTTATTAGTATGGAATTTTCTACAAAAAAATCAGGACCTCTTATCATGTGATGCGATGCCTGTGACCATAAGCTCGCTATAACACCTACATTACACACTTGTACAAGAATTAAAATACGTCATACACGATTGCGCATTCAAATTCTACCACACTACAACACTCATGATAATTGTTCAATGGAAATCAATTCATTGCGTTTCAATCAATGCAGACCATGTTATTTTATGTTACAGAGCATGTATTTTTATGTTGACCTATTTATGTCAACTTTTGTTAAAGTGTTTGGAAGTATAAAGTACAAAATAATTAAATTTACATTGTCTTTTACAATAGGTAGTTCTTTCAATGACTTGACAGCAACATGATTCTTTCAAAAACCCTTGCGTTTCAATTAGTGAGAAGTTTTTCCACATTAGCATTGTGCGGAAATAGCGAAAAAGAACCGTACTTCTCTCAGGACTTCAGAGTGACTCTTAAGACCTCGATGGTTTGATGAACTAAACCCAAGGAAGTTCATGGAATGTTGATACTTAACAAGGATATGATGTATAAAGCATAGATATTGTGCAAAGATAGAAATTAAATTACAATAAATTTTCGAATATTCGCCTTAATTTTTATGTTCCTCCTGGCATTAATTTAATCATTGAGAGCAAAGTGTCTGTAAAATAAGGATTCTTAATAAAAATAATTGTGACTTTATCAGTCGAGACTAAGACCACAATGTTTGCTCTTCCGTCTGACCACTGAAAACGAAAAAGAGGAAAATGGTTTGTCCTTATAATTACCATTTACGTCGTTGGTAAATCTTATGATGGTATTACATTATGTAAATTAGTGTTCCAACTATTACTTTTTTTTAGATTGGTAAATACATTTTGTTTGTGAGGAAGGGGGAAGGAGAATGAGAACTGATAATTACAAATAATGGAATTATCAAGAGAAGGAATGTTATGAAGTAATTAGAGACAGGAGGGGTTCAATCAACTAGAAAAATACTGATCAATGAAACATTTCATAGCAATTTAATATTTTACTGTTCTAATATGCTTCATTATTATAATCAAAAAGATCAAGAGGGGAGTGCGTATGTCAAAAGNGGTTCAATCAACTAGAAAAATACTGATCAATGAAACATTTCATAGCAATTTAATATTTTACTGTTCTAATATGCTTCATTATTATAATAAAAAAGATCAAGAGGGGAGTGCGTATGTCAAAAGGGAAAAGAAACACCAAGGTATGTATTATGGGAGTGAGAAAAAAATATGGGAAAGAAAGGGCGGAGTCCTTAAAACGCTACGCAACAATAGATATAATAAACTTGCAACAACTATGAACTCTAATAGAGACATGCTAGAAATATGATAAATTTCAGGAATATGCAAATAAACTAGGATACATGAAGAAATGAATAAGATTGTAGATACGCGCATGCCTCCTCGGGGCAGGGACGGGCAACGTCGCAATGACGGCAAAGTTGTTCAACGAACAATAAAAAGAGAAATAAATAGAAAGAGAACCTTGCTTTGCTTCTGGCTATAGATGCAAGGTGCCCATAGGGTCAAAGAGACGAAATGAAATAAAGTCAAAAAGATTGATAACGTAGTTCTGAAAGGATAAGTGGGTTTATAGAAATTTGTTATCTATTACGAGAGTATCCCTACATTAATTGGGAAGATTGTTATATTTTTAACCAAATGCTGAGCTTATTATAGCCCTGATCGACTGTACATTGTCGGATGGATTTAGAGCGAGGACTGTTTGAGAACTGTTGCACTTAAAGGAGTGAGGAATAAGAACGAATGGTCACTTAAGAAGGTCATTCATCAAGCGGCGCGCGCCTCTCAGAAGCCAGATGTCGCCAAGGCGTCTGATAAGAGCAATTAACGGATATATTCTCTTGACGCTCTTGTGGTCACTGCTTCACATCCAAATCCGCCGTGAATGAAGACGTTCGGAGGGTCCGGTGACAAATTTTTGAGATGGGTGGGACATTTTGGGATGAATCGGGCTACCCCAACAAATTCTTATAAACTCAAACTTGAATTATTTTTGCTAACCTATACTTAGCTTAACATAATGCCAACCCTGAAAGCTTTTATAACTTAGGGACTTCACTTAGTGTTACAAGTCTGTACCGTCAGAATTAATATTTGACGTGACATGACGTGTCCGCTGAGAAAAAAAATAGAAATTTGTGTTCTGATTTAGCCCGTCATACATGACGATATGAAAACATTATTATAATACTAAAATTTAAAAATAATTTTCAAATAAAGAAATATGCTATTTATTTTTTCCAGTTTCAAGTAATATAAATTCATGAGAATCAAAATATCGCTTTACAAATAAATAAACAAATATGACCCATTAATTTGTACGTCGGGCAATTTTTTTTATTAACCCCATCCCATGCCGGCCCGATTGATCGAAAATTTATAGAAAATGGCTCGCGGGCTAAAATAAGTTTGACAGCGCTGTTCTAAGACATTTGAACAAATTATATATTGTATTTCAGTTCATTATTAAACCAGTAAAGAAACATTTTTTTCAGAATATTTTACTCTGAAAAGTTTTTGTCCGTTTGGTCCAAATTCATTGCAATTGACCACCTAACTATTTTTTACCCTTTTTTGTTACCGCACAGTCTTAATGTTCGAGTGACTTGGATATATTAAGGTAGTTCTGGTGTCAAAACACACTCTTTTTCCCGCTGCAAAGGATTATCATCAGAAGCCTTCCCTCCCACTTGAAGAAGCTTTTGAATAAGTGTTCCACTGTTGACGAGTTATTGTCTGCAGTTCAGCATTTTCGCTTTTTATCTGAGCTAGAGACTATCGGAATGAATAGAAAAAAATGCCGCGTGTTAAGTGGAGTTCTGAGCGGTTCCTCTTTGTCGCGCGACTGGCGTGAGCGGCTTGTGAGAGAATTTTAACCTTCCGATGAGAGACGAATGTGTTGACTGCGAATTGGAAGCAGATGAGCGCTATGCCCCACTTTCAAGTAGATGCAGTTCTTCTCACAGAGACCTCCGTCCCAGCCCCCAGGAAATATGGATGAAATTATTGAAGTTTATTATTTGGCGAAAGTTTAAAAGTATAATTTTTAAAATGTGAAATGGGTCTTATCTCGTCCTTAAACAATTATTCATTTATATTAAAATAACTTATCAACATAGTAAAATATTGTCCAAATCTATGATTCTATAAAATATCGTAAAGAGCCTTCAGAGATTATAGAAATTGTAAAACCTATCTGTACATTTGATATGATATTTTAACTATACAATTCTGATATGCATGTAAACAAACAAGAAAATTTTTACTTAGAGAATTGACACGTGAATTTAATAGTCTCGGTGTGGCAAATTTATCTAACCTTTCAATCGATCAACTAAATGGTTTTTATGAACTTTTATAAAATATATTATGTAATTTGCGAATGAAATGCGAGTTACTAACCGATTAGTACATCAATATGAATGTTCTTCTGGATTTGATTCGGTACATATTATAAGGACCTGAATAGAGGCGACCTAGTTTTGAGAAAAACAAAAACTGATTCTCGTAAATAGAATAAGTAGTGAAAAT
>NNCF01128134.1:0-41140 GCA_002313205.1 Laupala kohalensis | reverse complement strand
ATTTGTATTTTCGAGTGTAAGAAGAGGGAATATCTTCTTGGTTGGTTCTTCTTAGCACCATTTTTTAATGCAGAAAATGGTATTTGGAATAATCACACCCAGAATAAAATTAAAAATTAGAATAATTATTGTCAGATTCACAATTTTTTGAATCTAGAAATAATTAAGGTTTCTAACTAAAGGAAAATCAAATTATTTTAAAATATATTTTTATCATATAATTAGCAACATACCGTTTACATTTATAGGTATATTTGTGTTCATAGGTTCACTCTTACTACCGTGAAGAGAACATAAATATGGGGTCGCAGTGTCATGTAAAAGCATACGTATATATTAATAATATTAAGCCACACGGAGACGGCGACGAACGTTACTAAGCGTTCCAATATTTTCTGTCCATCCCTGCGGACTACCACGTGATATACCTCAGAATGACCCTCCGCACCGCCGGTAGATACGTTCAAATGGGTGTAAGTTAAACTGTGCCCCTGTGTAAATGTGCCGACCCGAATAATTACAGTTTTCCGAAGAAAATAGTTATTTTACAGCGCACACAATGAGTACATTAGCACAAAATTATAACGCAGAAGTTTTTGCCAAAGTCTTATATCTTAATAGTTGGGGGTCAAAGATGAACGTTCAGTCAGCAACCCCACTTTTGTAATCGATTTTTGTTTTGTTTTGAAAACGGGCACGGAATTATTTCTTTGCGCAATCACTGAGCACATAATTAGCACAAAATTATAGAGTAAGACTTTTAACCATAATCTTATTTCTTAATAGGTGGGGGAGCTAGGTGAACGTTCCGCCAGCGCCCCCACTTTTGTTTTCGTTTTTTTTCTGGTTTCCGAATGAGCACAAAATTATTCATTAGCGGACGAAATTAGCACAAACTTATAGTATAGTTTATATCACTTTTGAACAAAGTGGGAGTGCCAACTGAATAGCAAAACAGTGCCAACTGAACCTCGTTCCACCCCCAATACACCACTGGCCGTATGACTCAAGTTCTTCGGTCAAAATACGCATTCAGACAGCTGTTTTGTTGTGCATATCACTATATTTGTATACATAAGTTCTGAGAGGNATATCTTCTTGGTTGGTTCTTCTTAGCACCATTTTTTAATGCAGAAAATGGTATTTGGAATAATCACACCCAGAATAAAATTAAAAATTAGAATAATTATTGTCAGATTCACAATTTTTTGAATCTAGAAATAATTAAGGTTTCTAACTAAAGGAAAATCAAATTATTTTAAAATATATTTTTATCATATAATTAGCAACATACCGTTTACATTTATAGGTATATTTGTGTTCATAGGTTCACTCTTACTACCGTGAAGAGAACATAAATATGGGGTCGCAGTGTCATGTAAAAGCATACGTATATATTAATAATATTAAGCCACACGGAGACGGCGACGAACGTTACTAAGCGTTCCAATATTTTCTGTCCATCCCTGCGGACTACCACGTGATATACCTCAGAATGACCCTCCGCACCGCCGGTAGATACGTTCAAATGGGTGTAAGTTAAACTGTGCCCCTGTGTAAATGTGCCGACCCGAATAATTACAGTTTTCCGAAGAAAAGAGTTATTTTACAGCGCACACAATGAGTACATTAGCACAAAATTATAACGCAGAAGTTTTTGCCAAAGTCTTATATCTTAATAGTTGGGGGTCAAAGATGAACGTTCAGTCAGCAACCCCACTTTTGTAATCGATTTTTGTTTTGTTTTGAAAACGGGCACGGAATTATTTCTTTGCGCAATCACTGAGCACATAATTAGCACAAAATTATAGAGTAAGACTTTTAACCATAATCTTATTTCTTAATAGGTGGGGGAGCTAGGTGAACGTTCCTCCAGCACCCCCACTTTTGTAATCGATATTTTTTATGTTTTCACAACAAGCACGGAATTATTTTTTTGAGCATTATCTGAGCACAAAATTGGCACAAAATTATAGCGTAGACGTTTTTCTTAATAGGTGGAGGTGCTAAGTGAACGTTCCGCCAGCGCCCCCACTTTTGTTTTCGTTTTTTTCTGGTTTCCGAATGAGCACAAAATTATTCATTAGCGGACGAAATTAGCACAAACTTATAGTATAGTTTATATCACTTTTGAACAAAGTGGGAGTGCCAACTGAATAGCAAAACAGTGCCAACTGAACCTCGTTCCACCCCCAATACACCACTGGCCGTATGACTCAAGTTCTTCGGTCAAAATACGCATTCAGACAGCTGTTTTGTTGTGCATATCACTATATTTGTATACATAAGTTCTGAGAGGTCTTAATATGCAAAAAGCATAATTTATTTATCGAAAAATGATGAATAAATAGTAATATTGAAAACTACCCCCTGATTGGAGAGTCATAGCACGAGAACCAATACACCTATCTCAAAAATGGTTTGTATCTTTTTTATTGTAAATTTAATGAGAAATATTTTGTCATATACCTTTCTAGAAAACTTGACCGCTTTGCGACAAAATGTTTACCTTATGCGTGGCTTTTAGGGGTGCGTGGCTCTTAAAAATTTGGGGAGAGTTAATTATTGTGAACAGTACTACATTCCACACCTCATTACCAAGTTTCAAATGTTTAAGATTTTTTCCGAAAGGGCCTGTTTTTTTGGCTAATTTAATGACCTCGACTGTGGAAGACGAGGTTTTTCCTTAGTTTTTTGTAAGGAGATTTCTAGGTATAAAAATAGAAAAACAAAGTATACGAGACAACACTTAGTTTCGAATACCAACGATTCTGCGAACCAATTGCTGGCCACCGGAACTCAAAGACCAACTCGATCGTCATCTTGCCCTGAACTGTTCCAGGTATCGATGTTTCAAATAAAGTGAGGCGTGACGTTTTGTGTCGCGTCGTTTCTGGATCCGTTCAGGCTATTCAGGCTCACAGGATCAAGAATAACCCAACAGTCATTCCAGTCCTCTCATCGTACTTACCAGAAGCGCCTCGACTCTCGAGCGCGCACCACCTTCACAGCAGGCCCTGCCGCCTGCCCCAACAGCGACCTCGCCTCCGCCGCCGGTTCAGACTTCTTGTCACCAATGGTGCTTCCGTTCGTAGTCGCCTCATCGTCTTCCTGCAAAGAACACATGACGGGTTAATCTATAGTCAAAATGAAAATTAATTCATCCACGTCATTTCACATAATAATTCAAAAACAAAAAAGAAAATAACAATGTAATTTAATATATTTCATGTCCACACTACACAAAACAGTTGGAATATAATGAGGGCTTTTGAGGGACGATTTATAAGAAAAAGTAAAATATTACGTTCAAGCTGACGCTTCCAAAATTTTCGTTAATTATTCAAGGATTATACATCTAGAGAATTTTCTCACATTTCACAGTCGTCATTTGTATCCTTCATGCACAGTCTTCCATGTCCATTACACTTCGTTCGCATGTGTGTCTGAGTTTATTTATCATAACCTATACACATGAGAAGAGTTAAAATTCATTGGATAAATATTAACCACTCATTGGAGATTCTTATTGGGTGATAAAAACACAGACATGAACTATCATCCAGGCCAGTGGTCACCAAATCTTTTGACCTTATAGACCACTAAATTAATCATTTTAAATCACGAGAAACAGCAAGTGATTTTTTAAAATAGAAAAACAGAAAATATTCAGACTGGCGGACGAAAAGTAACACAGGACAGAAGTAATAGTACCAACGCTTCCTATTCTAAAGTAAATGACTGATGCGGACCAAGATTTTTCTGATTCTAGTGTTCATTCTCATCAGTGGATAATGTCGCGTAGATACAAGCGGCGGCACCCGCGTTGCCAAACGAGGGACGCGCCTTTCTGAAACTAGCAACTCAGCACTATAGCGCTATATAAACCCGTCACTCGTAGCATCGGGACAGAACGACTGTCGCTTTCGCGTTCGTCGCCGGTGCACGTTCTGCCTCCTTTCTCGTCGCTGGCTCGATCTTCGCGGTCCCGGCAACTATCTTAATTATCGCTGTTAGCCGGACCTCTCGGTCTCGCGACATTTCCCTCTCCTAGTCGATTAACAACTGATCAACTCCCGATCGTTGCACGCACGGCTACTGCCATTACTATGAACGTGTGGAGCGAGTCTCTAGTGCGGGACACCGCTCCAGTAGGAGCTTTGGGACGTCGCTCTGGAGCTATGATGTAAGTGTACGTATGGTCACAATAAACTGCTGGATAATCCCTAATTAATTGCTCCCTCTCATCCTTCCAAGCCAATCTTGGAAGTTAGGATTAGTTCCTCCTAGATCAAAGGCCACCATACGACAAATGGCGTCAGTGTAGGGTAGCTTAGCTATATCCAATCCCACCACACGACAATAACCTATTAACTAATTCATCAGAACACAACCAGATGCCAAAAAGTTGGAAATGAAAAGCAGCTCCAGCATGATGGAAGAGAAATCTGTTCAAATCATTGAGAAATATTGGTAAGACATGTACGTCTTTTTAAAAAAATATGGAAGTTAGCGGCAGAAACGTTCGTTCTCCTTGTAATATTAAATGTCGATTAAAATGTTTTTTCAGAATTATTGGACTCTGGGAAACATAAACAAAGAGATTTTATTTATAGATTATTTTTTGAAAAAAGGGAGAAAAGATGAGAGTATGCAAAATATTTTTACAGCAACACTAGACATTTACATTCAGCAGATTCATTCGAACAGTAATGTCAAAGTCTATAGATGTTTTTTTAACCTCTGACTTAAGAAGCAAACACGATAATCATGGGCAAGTTTCAAATGCAATAAAAGACGGCATTCGAGCACATATCTCATCCATTCCAAAAAGGTGGGAAAACGGTGGTTCAGTTGAGTAGAGATTACGAGAAGCCGTGTGAAGAGGAAGGAAAACCAGTTGGAAAATTAACAATGTACACTGTAATATTTATTAAGGAATTTAATTATGAATTCTTCTCTCCCAAAACTGACCAATTTCTACTACGTGCATGTTACATTAACCTACGTTTCCATGAGAAAAAGGAAGCTGAAACCGAGTATAGTAGTCACCTGGAAGAAAAGGAACTTAGTAGAAAAGAGAAGAAAACAGATCAAAACTCTATTAGTGGCATATTTCAAGTATCTTGTTTCAATTTACAAGCCGCTTTGCCTACCCCATGTGGAGAAATTTCTTCATTTTAGTATAAGTCCAAACCATTCACTTCTAATTGTGCAATTTGCGACTTAGAGAAAAGGGGATTGGGTGATGTACATTGTTACCTACGGCAAGTAAGTGAACGAAACGTAGGTTCAACTGAGATTGGCTCATGTTTGTTAAAATGTCTGGAGGACAAAGCAGCTCGTTGTGATACAGTTGAATTAGAAATCATATTCTATACTGATAATTGCCGTGGGCAACAAAAAAATAAATTTGTTACATGTTACCTTTATGCTGTTGCTAAACTTCGAGTTAAATTTACAACACATAAATTCCTTGTTGTTGGGTACACCCGAAATGAGGGTGACCCCCCGCGGCTTTGCTCACTTAAATTTTGTAATGTCTTTAACTCCATTCTTCCTCCCATTCCCATAGATATCCAGTGGAAATGTTATCCATTAATGTTGGAAGTTTGATAGTATTGGTGAGTATCTTCAATCCCTTATTTTCTCTGATGTAATTAAGAAAAGGTTTTTAGAAAACACCAATTTCCCATTTCACTTCTTTGTGGGTGAATTTTCATAAAATCCTTTCTTAGCGGATATTTTCGATACTTTTTTGTGTCACGCTCTTCCCAACCCCCACCTCTTGGAGTGTCGTGCACCTTATGTAGTCTAAGGGATATATATTGTCATTGGAAAAACGATTATCTCAGAATGCACGCAAACAATGAACTCGATCCTAATATAGCTCTATTTACGTTATTTTTACGTCTCACCCTTCCTACCCCCAACTCTAAGGATACCTTACCCCTATGTGATCTCACCTTGAACTTAACGGCGTTGGTAGTTTAAACATCTCATTAATCCTAAAACTACAGATCCGGTGCATTTTTAATATTACTTCACTTGACTTCACAATGGAACTATTATTTCAAAATTAGTTTTCAATTATTTTTTTCCATAACCCATTCCCCAAACGAACCATACTAACAACGATGGTCTTCACTTCCACGATCCGTGGGTATAGCGTTGGTTCAATCCCTGCTCGGCCGAATTAGGTGAGGTTTTCAGCTGGGGTTTCCCTCACCTACTCCAGACAAATGTCGGTTCGATACCATATCTGTTCCCCGGCAACCCAATATCTGTCCTTCCCAATTCCCTTACCCAAGTCCAACGGAAAGATGGAAGAGCATACCTCATGGCCTGAACCTCGCCAAAAAGCATTAAATAAATAAATAATAAATTCCCCCACCTCACTCAAGGTACTAGTGGTGTCATTATTGCATGAAGGCTGAATTTAGACTTACACGATTTCGGGATTTCACTATTAACTCAGCGGTGTCGAAAATTATGTACTCGTCACTGGTATCGAGTTCGATCATTTATACGTAGCATCCCTTCCCTAGGGGTGCTGGTTTCTACATAGGTTGATTATGGACTTTGTCGTCTTCGAGAATGCCACTACTTATTTCAGCGGTCCCGAAAACTACTATCACCAATATCGGTCACTTTCGATATATTTTACATTTCACTTCTTCTCACAAAGGTTATTTTTTATTACAGGATGGTGATCAAGTACTTATGTGGTAATGAGGGTGTCACATCACTTCAGCGGTCCCAAAAATGATTTATTCATCACCAATATCGGTAGCTTTTTGATTATTTTTACCTGCCTCTAATTCCCACTCCTACTCCAAGGGTGCAAGGTATATATTATCTCTAATGTGGACTGATTGTGAACTTATAAAGCATCGGAGGGGGCCTTATCCATCTCAACTACACCGAAGTGTATGGTTTCGATAATATCAGATCTAATATCAGATTTTTTCATTATTTCTACATGTAACCCTCTTCCCATCTCCTCCCTAGGGGTTCCAGAGATGTTTTATCCCCACAGTATTTGTTGTACAATAGTCAGTCATCTACGTACCAAATTTAGTTGAAATTGCTTCAGGTACCCTAAGTAGTGGGATACATACATAAAACATTCCAACCCTAATTTTACCCTGTACCCTGGATTTTCGTAAAACCCTTTTTTAATGGATGTTTACACTCTAAAAGGAACCTATGTATGTAAATAAAGGTCATTTAAAACTTCAAACATACACAGAAGACAAGAAATTCACGTATGTTGAGTAACTAAAAAAAATAAAATTGAAAACAACAAAAGGCAATGTGGACCAAAATAACCCGCGAGGGGACAGAAGATATACAGACACACAGTTTAAAAGTGTTAACCCAGTACACCCCGTGTTAAAACGGATTTTTTGAACCAAAATAAATAATCAGAAGTTGTGTTTTGATATAATTAGGTTTCAAAACATCAAGTTTGAATTTTGTAACTTTCCTCCAAAGAAAGTATCCAACAAAAAGTGACAAGTACTTTCCAATTTCCCAGAAAATTTCCAATGAGATAAATGTATTTAGAAATATTTCAAGGAAGTAAAATCTGAGGTGTTTGCGAGGGTATAAAAGGTACATTTTATATAAAGAAAAGGGAAACGTGAAGAAAAAACTGCTGAGAGAAAACGTTGGGTTGAAATGTGGGCGAGTACTAACTTTCAGACGTAAAATCGGGTACTTTCAACAAGGTTATCAGACCAGTCGACACAACGCCCATATAAAAAATCGTTAACATTTGACGCCACACTCATCCTAGTGCCGAAATGGAACCAACCTTTGTTCCTCCCTATAACATGGCCTTATGAAGAAGAGCATAAATTTTTTTGTTTTATGAACTTAGCATATATATTTTGTCTCGTTAAATTTGTGAATGTCTAATATTTTCGAAAATTGATTTATCGATTGATTGCACGGGTTGGGTCTAGGCGACACAAACATTTTTAATTCTTAGTTTCCTCATATAATGGCATTAGCTGTTAATCTGTAAAGGAGTGGACTTATACACACTTATACATGCACTTATAAAAACTTTCTACGCAGCTCCACGACGCCGTTAGAGCAATAGCTGACTAGTAATGTTTACACAGGGGTTTTCGAAAAGGCATTGAATGGTGACATCTAGAAACCTACTAGTGCGAGTGGTGGTTTAAAACGGCCCAACAAATATAACGCGTGAATTACCCTGCCCTTTAGCTAGGTAAATATTGATTTAAAAAATTGCAATTTCGCACGAATATGATCAATACGTCATAGATGTTTACCCTGAAAATAAAATTCAAGTATTTTATATAGTATAGATGTAATAAAATATTAAACATAAAATGTTTTTGACATGACATGAAATAAGTAGGTTGCTAGGGGATTGTGCAATTATTGTCCTGAAAGTGTTGTAAAACGAGAAATATTTTATGAAATAGAATTAAGTTTTGATCTAAAGCTTTTCATTCGGAGATGAATGGTTTAGCCATGAACAGAGGGTAAAGAGAACACCGCCGAGCTGCCCCGTCTCAGGCTGGTCTTTTCGCGCGAACCCATCGTTTATTTTCACATATATTCATTAGAATTGTCATTTAAAGAATATGTTTTTTATTTTACAATATAAAATAAATATAATGATTTTGTAATTCAATGAGTAAATACCTGTTTTAAAACGTTTTAAATTGAATTAATCGTTACGANTTTCTACGCAGCTCCACGACGCCGTTAGAGCAATAGCTGACTAGTAATGTTTACACAGGGGTTTTCGAAAAGGCATTGAATGGTGACATCTAGAAACCTACTAGTGCGAGTGGTGGTTTAAAACGGCCCAACAAATATAACGCGTGAATTACCCTGCCCTTTAGCTAGGTAAATATTGATTTAAAAAATTGCAATTTCGCACGAATATGATCAATACGTCATAGATGTTTACCCTGAAAATAAAATTCAAGTATTTTATATAGTATAGATGTAATAAAATATTAAACATAAAATGTTTTTGACATGACATGAAATAAGTAGGTTGCTAGGGGATTGTGCAATTATTGTCCTGAAAGTGTTGTAAAACGAAAAATATTTTATGAAATAGAATTAAGTTTTGATCTAAAGCTTTTCATTCGGAGATGAATGGTTTAGCCATGAACAGAGGGTAAAGAGAACACCGCCGAGCTGCCCCGTCTCAGGCTGGTCTTTTCGCGCGAACCCATCGTTTATTTTCACATATATTCATTAGAATTGTCATTTAAAGAATATGTTTTTTATTTTACAATATAAAATAAATATAATGATTTTGTAATTCAATGAGAAAATACCTGTTTTAAAACGTTTTAAATTGAATTAATCGTTACGAGTGAGAATAGATTGAGTAATTTCAAAGATGATTAGATTAAGTACATAATTTCTTTAAGTGATTTATACATAATCATACATTGTTTTAACAATGTAATCAACACACATACAATGTAATTGTTACACAACGTTCGATACGTATTTTGTACGATCAGGTGTTCGCAAAATAATACAACCACAGCAATAACCATTTTGTTGTTTCCCTTGACCGTGCAGTAAGTACCTCTGCTCATCATTTTTGTGTAAAGACTGTAAACAAAATTTGTGATAACCACTTCCTCTCACACTTATTTGCATCTTATTTGAAATACCATCTCAACACTTTGTTTGTTTTGAATGCTCTCATTGTCAATAAAAAAGTAGCAATCTGTGTTTTCGTGCTAAGAATTCATCATTGATGTGTAATCTATTTTAGTTCACATTTATTGAAAAAAAAACTCTGCATAGCTATGAAAAATTGTACTGTTAGTTGTTTATTTGTTCTAGGCATAATAAATTTATAGTCAATGCATGTAATACCCATTCGAACAATTTTGTTAACTCTTGGATTTTATTTCATATTTTCGAAAATCATTGAAATTATGTTATAAATTTTAATATCGATCTCAATATTTACTAAGTTTTCTGCATTTTATGTGTCAAGAAGAAAAAAACTTGCGTTATACAAATTTGGAAACCTTCTATAATATTATACAGACTCATTTTAGGTATTTATAAAATATATCACGAGTCATTTGAGTATTGCATGTAATAAAACTGGGATACAAAAATATATTAAAGGATAAAATATTGGTAACATATTTTCAAAATGGGTCTGACAGACCCGTCAATTAATGATAGTATTTTCCCCCGTTCACTGGCCAGTTAAAGTAATAACATTGAATTATGATATTTTTGCTGCAAGTAGTAATATATATTTTTTAAATTCGTCTATAGATCTCCACCCGGAACATCGGCTATCCTGAAATTTATAATCTTAATTGACTATTTCTCTTTACGTCCAAAAGTGTGGATTATGTCCATATAAATTTACCAGATAAATGTCTTCAATCTTCGTTGTGTTTTCATATTAAGTTCGTTATTTAAATAATAGCTACTAATTAAGTTCTATTTAATATTCTTGTATTATATTATTACGTTGATATTATAAAGAAAGCTTGAAACATTTATTTCTGTTGGTGTCTTTTTCGTGACTATACAAGTTGTAGCTGCAATTGGGTAAGAGAAAATGGATAGTAGCAACTACTCGCCCGAAATTCGCTTATCTTCTGGCACAAATGACATTCGTTGCGAGCGATGACGTGAAACAGACTTTTATTCAAGCGGCGTATCTACGTAATCGGCTCCTTACCATGACCACTCAGAACGCGTGTGCGGCAGCAGACGTCGCGTACACATACGATGAAGGAATAGAACTTGTACCAACTTCTCGTATGATCTGCGTCAATGAGGGAGGAAGTCATACATTGACTGACTAAACAAAGCCGCGAGAGCGGGTTACGCATGGTTCAGACTTGGGGGTTGGAAACTAAGAAAACCGAGAATACTATTGAATAATATTTGTCCACTCTGCGAAGAACATGAAGACTGGATACATATTTTGTTACAGTGCGTTGCAACTGAACGATCTAGGGAGGGAAACTTTGGGGATAGACCGCGTGATGTAATGTTAGGTATAGATGCTGAGTTAGAAGTAGTGGAAGAGAATGATTCTGCCGGCCTTTCTTAATTCTGTTACAGGTCCCTTAATTCTGGTGGATGATGAAATGAAAAAGACGATTGTAAGAAATGAAAAAGTGAAATGAAGAAACGAAAAAGTGATTTGTAAATATATAATGATGTGTACTATGTGAATATGTATAATACTTAGAGATAGGGTGGTGCGTATTGTGTAAATCTGTATATATGTGTAAATACGTAAGAATATGTAAATATGTACATTCATTGTTATCAGTGGTTCCCAACGGTGCGTAACGAACATGCCGTAAAATTTTAATTGTATTATATTTCATATTTAGGGTAAATTACATAAATTAAACTTTATTTTGTTTCGTTAACATTAGAATATATTGCTAGATCGTACACGATTCTGACTGATCGTGCGAAAGGCGTAACTGGTAAGTTCCTTAAGAATGAATACCAGGATATTGTAAACACAGCCCACAGTAACTGCAGGGCCAAATCACAGGCGATTCTGCTCCGCCAAAACTATGTTATATTGTAATAATATTATAAATAACAAATAAAGCCCAGTTCAACGATCTGTGGTCCTTAAAACCCAAGAACTTTTGTTACGCCAAAGTAGTGTAAAATAAAGGAATTTTTATTTACAAATTATGAACGGTGATGATCATTATTGCAGAATGTGGATGTCTGAGCCATTGCAGTGAAATTCGTACATTCAATGGTTTTAAGTGTTTCACTTAATTGTATTTTGTATTCATAGGATAAAATGTTTTAATGATCTGAATAATTTAGAAAAATATGATATAGAAATTCAAAATACATTTCTTAATACTTCTTCTTTTTTTTATACTTCGAGCGCATCGAAAATTGCCCGTGTAATTGTTACTGATGAGTGTTTTCAAGAAGAACTTTAACTTCATGTTAACCAAACAATAACCAAATAATCTTCGTTGCTTAATAAAAAAAACTAAAATACATGATCACAACATTATCTGTTCGCAGTAACTCGTATTTTTTTGATTAAAAAATACCTCATGTGTACGCGTAAAAGTAATAGCACCCGAAAATGAGAAGAAACAGATTCACGAAGCACTGTAGTAAACAAGTAGTTGCCTCACTATCAAGGAAGCGAGTCGTCGGAGAACTCAGGGGCAGAGAGAATTGCACTTCTACGTGCGTCACTGGCACTTGGTACAGCTGATCCCTGTGTTTGTGCCGGAGGGGTAAGAAAGATGCGGAGTTGAGTGGAAGTGACAACAGCATGACTAGTGATCAATAAATCAATAGATATATGAGCAATTATTAATTTTTTATGATGACTGATAACCATTTTTGAGGAATTTCAGGTAATACGATGTTATTTTCTTCAATTAGCATTGGTCATTCGCTTCAAGAACTCGAAATTCGTATAGATTTTCTAACATGGTTACATTTTAAAATAATTGGAATGATTTAATATCGAAATAACTTTTCTTTCCAATATCAGATGAATGCAGAAAATGTGTTCGTAACAATAGGCATTTATTTACGGTAATTCAGTCCAAAAGGATCACAATTAAACAACGTTAATTCACTTCACATTATAAAGATAAAGGCTACTATTACTGTTCACTATATTTTAAAAAATCCGACCTTTGCTTGGAAGATTAAAAACATAACAAATCTACCAAGTATGTAGAACATCCCATAGTATGCACTGTATAAACCATAAAGTTTGTAGACGTAGTAATATGGCAAGTAGAATGTGCAATGTGCTTATCATAAAGAGTCATTTCTATATGACAATCTTCATAATGTAACAAATAAAAGATCTAGATTTAAATTTTTTTTATAAGTGACAGATGCCATCGATAATGAATCGCTTCACCGATAATTGAGTCACCATAAATCGGAAGCCTGTTTTTCAAAGCCCTAAGGGTCGACAGCATGATGTAATACAGGGATATTTTGTTCTGTTCGATTACTGGCGACGCACTTAGTAGGTTGCATCTGTCCCCATTCTTCCTTCCCGCTGACTCAAATTTACCTTGTTTAAGTAAGATAGACTTCAGGTCGCTTCAGGTTTTTTAAACCTCATAATAACGTGATAACAGGTAGAATTCACCTCCCCAATTTAGGTCCCAACAGACGTCACACAGTAATGTCTGCTTATGGGAGCGTTAAGATATGGTCAGAAAAATAAAATTTCTATTCCGGAGTTTTTAGGCCAAAGTGAATGATGACGTAATAAAATTAAAAGATGATGGGACTGAAGGGCTCACCTTTTCTTATCTAAAATTAAGGAAAAGTTTCACTGAAGAGTTGTTGCATTCACTTATTAAACGTATTCATTTTTGACAATAAATTTGTTTTATTTATTTCAAAAGTCCACAAAAACGACTATTGCATCAATTTCGATCCTCCGACATGAATTACTCTCGGGAGAGTAGATTGTTTTATGACGCTATACTAAACTTCATAATATATTTATCTTTTTATGTTAATTTATCTTTTCCTGTTTAGACCGATAAGAAGCAATAATTTTAAAGGAGCGGATAGGAATGTTTGTGGCAAGGTTCTTGGCAGCTGACAAGCGCGCGCTGGTCCAACTGCACTGCTAATATAAGATTCCCGGAATGAAACAAGAATCAAAAGAAAAACGGCATTGGAAAATTTTGTTAATATGCTCTAGTCTATGTGGACAATTAATTCGCGGATCTGAAGATGAAACTGTTACCAATCATAGTTACCTATAGGATCTAAGCAATTTACGTTATCGTCCTTCAATTTAATATTGTTCCTTTTTTATACGAAAATAACTCACGCGAATACTCCAGAACAATTTTCAATATTTATTCAATGAGAAAAGTTACAAAACAATTATGTGATTCTATACAGTTTTAAATGTAGGAACCTTTTAATAGACATGACTCTTGAGATATCTATGAATCTAGTGGGAGTCGAAAAATCTTCTACTTTCTATTTTTATTTATCGTTAAACCTTGAATTTAGATAGATGAGTCAAAACATATCCACGAATTGAATTTGTTTTACTTTAACATGGGTAACTGAAACTTAACTTCACAAACCAGTAATACGTGAGCAGTTATACATTCATAAGTGTTAAAACTAGAGACGTTTTGTTATAAGAAAGCACGATGAGGCAGTTCCCGTTAGATTACTCAGAGCTCACTTAAATCTAAACAGTTAGCGCATCATTCGTAAACTTTGGAATTCTCTCTTTTTATTAAGGTAAGAAAATAATTTTGAATAAAAAAAATTAAGTAATATATCTTTTATTTGAATTACTGTCTACTATTTAGTATTTACAATTATCCCCTATCACAGAAGTTATTCGAAAGTTTCTAATGCGTAAGTGCGCATAGGGTTTAGATTAAACGCAAAGGCGGCATTCCAGAGAACCTTAACTTATTCTAACATTACCAAGCACATTAGTGAACAATAATATCTTAAGCAATTAAACGGGTTGATTTAAATTTTAAGTTGATGNCCTATCACAGAAGTTATTCGAAAGTTTCTAATGCGTAAGTGCGCATAGGGTTTAGATTAAACGCAAAGGCGGCATTCCAGAGAACCTTTAACTTATTCTAACATTACCAAGCACATTAGTGAACAATAATATCTTAAGCAATTAAACGGGTTGATTTAAATTTTAAGTTGATGGAAATCAGAATACAAAATGTTTTGTAAACCAAAAACATCATAGGATGCCGATTCGGTCAGTAAAATCAAATGTTGGAATCGTCTGAGATTGATCTATTTAAAGGATGAGTAATCTTTGTTTGTCTCCATAGACTCGCTTTTCCTTATACAGCGACTTCCTTGAGGAATAAAGGAATATGCATTAACATATTCAGTCCTGCAGTATTTATCCTCATCTCGGTCGAGTGGCCTCAAATGGCCCTCCACGTATGATGAGTCACAAGAAAGTACACGGTGGAGAATTTATCTGCTTAGTTTCCTGTTCGTACGCAGTCGGGCATAAGAAACATGCGGTATTGCTATTCTCTGGTTTCTCAGAAGAAACAGTGGTGTGTTTGATACATTTGCAAGGATTTATGCATTTTTTTTCTTTTAGACTATAAATGACTAGCTGATTACCCGGTGTTGCCCGGTTTTTTCTTATACCAATCATCTTTTACTCAGGAAAAATAAAATCTACTTTTATATTGTGAAATCAAAATAATATTACTTACTGGTTTTTTAAATATTCGTTTAACGTCCTAATTTTACAACTTCATAATAATACAAATTTGATTTTAAAAAATTGATTGTATACAACATTTCTCCTCCAGCAGTAAGTATAAATAAATCAACCTTGAGAACGCAACATAAAGTTACTCGTGAGAGAAACAGATCAATCGAAATGTTACCAATTAGCCCAGCACATCACTCAACCCTTAGGTGAAAAAGGACTATTTAAGCCCCTAAAGGTGTTGAACTTGTACTCGTGTTTAAATGGGATCATGTGTATTTATATTATTGTTGTTGTTGTTCATAGCAATTCAAGAATTATTTTGTTTTGTTTTTGTTGTTACGTGTAGTCCTGATGAAGACAAAATAATTGGCCGAGAGGTTAGCGTTGTAATATTGTGTAGCCTTGAGTTTCATTGTGACCTCATGGAAAAACTAACTTTTGATAAGTCTTAAGGGATCAGTTCTTTCGGACAGACTCGAATTGAGAAACTATTTTGACCGCGAGAAAAGGTTGAAAAAGGAGTCACTAATCCCTAGGCACGAATTGAGGAACTTCCGCATTTCTGGTGCACCATTTGTTTACCCGAGGACTGACTCCGGAAATTCCAAATCATACCCTTCTACTCTCTCCAGAGCTGGTCTGAATGTTAATGCCTTTATATTACTTGCGTGACCAATCGTGTGACTATAACATTCCTATATAGTTCAATATTTATAGGTTTTAGAGACTGTGACAGTTTAATTCGAGTGCCAACATGAGAAATAATTTTATTCATTTAATGTACCACCAATGCGGCAATAGTTCATCAGATCTTACCGCCGTGTCATAACATGCGAGAAATACGGTTAATTATGTTCTGGAAATTTTTACATTAAGGAATAGAAATATTTTTGTCGCTCAGAAGGCACCTACAACTTTTTCCAGTACTTTTTCCACAACACTAAAAATATAATTTAACACCCTTTATACTTCAAAATACCAAGTGCTCAAACAGTGACAACTGCATGCACTTTTAATGTTCTTTACATACAAGTAATGACTGGATAAAATGACTACCTATGTGGCAAAGAAGGGTTCGCAATGTCGCAATGGCCGGGTAAATGAGTTTCTCAAATCGTGCCCTGCTCGAAGGGTAAAATTTAAGAAGTTTCTCAGTTCGTGCATTTCGGTAACCAGTGGCAGGTAAAAGTTTCTCAATTCGTGTCAGCCCGTTCTTTCAATCGTCCGCGGTTGTCGAACTGTATGATTCAGAAGATAGCAAGAAGAAGACACGGCAGCACTTCACAGCGAGGTAAAAAGTTCATTGCCACAGTAGATTTGTAAATTTCTATTGATTATATAAAAACTACGAAAGTACCGATAATGACCGAGATGAAAGACTTTGTGTGACTGGTAGCGGGGTTCCGCAGTGAAGAGAGAGAAATGATAGGAGACACGCCACGTTGCTATGTCAATAGAGAATTATATTAAGAATCGTGTAATGATATTATGAAACATTTACTTCACATATAACTCAGTTAACTAAACTCCACACCTTACAATGTTATAAGTATTGTTACGAAAATTTCATGGTGATATTTATTTACCTTTCAGTAATTAAGTAGATTCCTGAGAAATTCCTTACGAAGACCCATTCGTGAACGAGACACACAAGTTTCCTACGAAAGCGTATGAATCATGAGTTTTCTTTTCCAGAAGTATTGTGAGCCGGCGTGGCCAATTAGAAGTCCCGCGGGTGATGGTCACATTACGCAGCAAATAAATCCAAGAGGTAGGTAGAGATACACGCTCAACGCAGGGACATGTCCCCTAAATCAACTCTTCTAGGAACGAACGCAAAACAGGCACTTCACGTGTAATAATATTCTTGGAACTTAAGTACTCGTATCCGAACACTATGTCGAACACCTCTGTGAAGCTGAAACAACTTTAGGGCACAACCGAGAAACTCATAAGGGAGATTTTGTACTCATTTATTACTAATTAATTACTATAAATTAAAAATTATTACTATTGTATTCAAAACAATTTACGAGGTTGTTCCACCTTCACTGTGAAGCTGGAACAACCTTCTTCAAATTCGAAAATTTTCGAATTTTTTGGTGCATTTGTTACTACACATTTATTGCTAATTTATTGCTGCAAAAAGAAATTCATTACTATTGTTATTAACTAATAATTGTGAATGTTTACGACAAAAGAGCAACTAACACAGCTATACGAAGCTGGATTAATATTAGGGTACCACTCAAAAAACCCATGTAAATAGCAGTTTCTTAATAATTATTATTAATTATTTAAAATATACAAAACTCATTATAAATGTAATATGTTATAAACAGTATAACCACTTGCATTTATGACAAAGTAAAAAAATGTATTAAAAATACTTTCAAAAATACTTTCAAAAAAATGTATTAAAAATACACAGTGAAGCTGGAACAACCCCGTAAATTTTTTAAAATACAATAGTAATAATTTTTAATTTATCGTAATTAATTAGTAATAAATGAGTGCAAAATTCTCCCTTATGAGTTTTTCGGTTGTGCCCTAAAGGTTGTTCCAGCTTCACAGAACTATGTCGAACATCAACTTAATATGTACGCAACGAAATTTTATTTATTTATATAGTATTAGTCGAAAATTTTCTCGAGAACAGCTCTAACGATTTTAATGAAATTCACAGATAGATGTATTTTGGGATGAAAATGTGTTGTCTTTTTGTTTGTTGTCTTTTTTCTTTGTTGAACAATTTTAACACGCGTGATCATATAAGTCTATTATACATTTATCCTCTTTTTAACATTTCTACTATTAATAAATAGCTGCTGAGTAACTAAAATGCGAATAAAACTGCTTAAGTTTGTTGCTTAACTGCCAGAATTTTTCTTTCAGTCCATACGAGTTTCCATCTCAAATGTTCTTTCAATCATTAAGATTTTTTTTTATTTGTAACAATCAAACAAATAAGTTATATAATAGTTAATAATCCGAAATCTCAGATTCACCATCCACAGCACACCGAGCTGATTGAACAGGCGTTTTTCGATACAACTGATTTAAAATTTGTTCTTTAATTTAAAAAATGGTTCTGTAATAGTAACAATAAAAATGTTAAACACAAGAGGAAAGTATAATGAGACAGATCATGTTAACAAAAAGAAATGAAAATGTAACTTTCTCGGCGGGGAATCGAAGTCGGACCTCGCACGTACATTTATGAGACTTACCTAAACCACGAACAAATGTCGACGAACATTTATCTTATCTTATTATTAAAAAGGCAATGAAAGACCGCACATAATATTTTCGAGGTTGAAACATTACGAAATAAATACTAATATAATAAATATTGAAAGAAAATATGAACTAACGAATTCGAGTAAAGTAATAATTGACAAAGAAATAAGTGGAAGTTTCTTCAAAGTTAAAATGTGTTTTTACAGCTGTTCAATTCAAAAATAAAATTCAGAATAGAATTCAAAGACGAAATTCAACGACTATATTATTTTAAAAAAAAACAATACGTGGGCCCTCCTTTCCTTTGAATCGTCGATGGAAGATGAACACGTGTAGAATATTGTCTTTCAACCTTGACTCTCTGTCCCTGGTTGTGTGCGAAGTGTGTGGGCGTCAGCGTGCGATGCCAAGATTCTGCTGACACGAGTACACGCGTGTCTACTGTGACAGAACGAGTCTGCTATCTCGCAGTAGGTTTTTGTCCCTGGTTAAAGTCACACCACGGGAAGATGTTTCTTTGTAATTAACATTCTTGATTTGTTAAAATAAACATTAACAGTACCGGGAACATTTAATTGTCGACTATCCGTGTATGAAACTGTCTTGGCACCTGGAACTACAGGTATCCAGTGTTGTTGATATGATGTGAGTTCTAATTGTTTGGTGAAATAATGTATTTGGGTGTGTGATTCGAAGATAGTTGTATGTATTGCACGTATGTGCAAGGAGATTTGAGGAAGACAACAACGTTCGCCATTTGCAAATTAAGAAAACTTTTATCCTTGCTAATGGAAAGTAACATACGTGACAACTTGTTGCTGGAAATAAACATTCATTTATGTGCATTCTCCTTCAAGTGAGTGTATTTAAAGTAGTATAATAAAAGCACACTTAAAGGAACATTTTTAAAAATAATCTATTGAAAACATTTGGAATATTGATTCCGGAAAAATACTATAATACATTGATGCAACCGATCATAGTTTTGTTAATATATTTTAAGTTTCAATTGTTTCGTAAAAAAAATATTATTGCTGTTACAAATGTTAACTACTTTAAATTTTATTTATGCTTTAATTTAACGATTAAAAAGTATCTACTGCAAACATAATTATGTAAAGATAAACATACTCCAATGCGATTGATGAAACCTAATTCAGTGTTGTTGTTTGATTATTTTGTCAAATGTTTGATTTGAGTTTTGATTGTTTTGTCAAATTATATTTTTGGATGTAATTTAATATTCATTTCAATATAATGGCATGTATGGTACATGTGTACATCTTCCTTCGCTGTAATGTATTTAAAGTCGTATAATAATTTTACATTTTATGCTACAATTTTACGCATAAAACGTATCTACTGCTAACGTAATATTTGAATTAGTGTTCTGAAAAAGTATATTCGTATAGAAAAGTAATATATTTACGACGTAGAAAAGTTCTTGGTTTACCAATAAATTTCTGCGACAACCAGTGTAGGCAACATTCAATTGCTGTCACTTTAAAAATGATCTCGATGAATTTAATTCCCATGAACTCANTAAAGTCGTATAATAATTTTACATTTTATGCTACAATTTTACGCATAAAACGTATCTACTGCTAACGTAATATTTGAATTAGTGTTCTGAAAAAGTATATTCGTATAGAAAAGTAATATATTTACGACGTAGAAAAGTTCTTGGTTTACCAATAAATTTCTGCGACAACCAGTGTAGGCAACATTCAATTGCTGTCACTTTAAAAATGCCTAAACGGCAACCTCCAAAACAACGCGTTTTTAATTTTATTAAGAAATCTCAGGAAAACCATACATTACAACAAGCGGATGGTGCAATGCGCGCTAGCTCGGTGGATAATGATATTAATGAACCGGGCACCTCTAGAGATACAACAAATAATACTGATGAAGTAACAAGGAAAAAGACCAGATAGAAAAGCAAAAACGATTATTCAGTATTATAGATGATCTCGATGAATTTAATTCCCATGAACTCATTCGTGAAAGGCGCAGCTGTGAAAGGAAAAGGAGATGTGCTGAGAGTGTTGAAGAACAGGAGCAGCGCTTACATCGAAAATGGCTAAGGTATCAACTGTATATAGCTTATGAAGGTTATAAAATCCGGGATCAACGCATCGAAGTCATGAGAGAGCGGGCCAGTCTACGAAGAGCTGAAGAGACAGCTGAAGAAAGAACTCAACGTCTTCAAGACATGCAAGAGCGAGACAGGCAACGAAGAAATCAAGAGACAAGCGAAGAAAGAATTGAACGTCTTGAAGACTTGAGAGAGCGAGCCATTCAAAGGCAAGCAGAGGAGTATGAGGAATTTCGACATCAGCGATAGGAAGGACAACGCCGTAGAAATGCAAGACATCAAAGAGATCTTCAGAAGCATCCATTGGCTACATATAAAATAGCTACGACTTCAGTTAACTCCTATCAAAGCTTGGGCGTTTTTGTTGTCGCGGTGCTCTGCATTTACCTGAAGAACGTATGAGTAATAAACGCAACTCTTTTGGGGACTTGCTTACATGGTCGCATTGATATTCCTCATTCTGAATTTCCTAATGATTTAGCGAGACTATTACTTAAACGTCATACGTTAGCAAATGAATTCCATAAGCAGATACGAAACTTATGCTATATCTTATACTGTAGATAACGATGGTACAATCAACAGTCGGGGTATTTACAGTTACGTCGCCAGTGGCCAGGTTTATCATAAAATAAATGTAGCTGCTCATCCTACCCAAACATCTAAAGAAGAATTTGAACGTACTCAGTATGGCTAGATCTACTTTCTAGATTTTGCGGATGCAATCACCGAACGTCTAATGAATCCAATGAATCATGGAATAAGCGAACGTCCTTTTAATTTGTTAGAGAAAATTATGCGATCTCTAAATCGTTTTGTCGAAGGATTTATGAAGATGCGAGAAGTAGAAGAAGAAACAAACCAACGAGCTACTACAGAAGGAAACCCACTTCCGTATATAAAATTGCTTTTCACTTCACCTGAAGGTACTGATTATAGAAGATTTAATATCATTCTTCAGAATGAAGTAAGTGCCGTTGTCACAATAAATGCTGATCAAAACTCCCCGGATAATGATTTGGTAATTCGTCAGCGCGGGAAGTCTATTGTGACCATGAGAAACATCGACAAACGCGTTGAACCTTTCACGAATCCTCTTTTCAATCCTAAAGAAACTTTTGGGTTTTCTATTAACATTCCATTAAAAACTCCTTACCCCAACCGTAGCAATGTTACAAGAGTTGAAGTCGCGAATTATCGCATTGCGTTTCGGACTGCACTCACCAAATGTATAGATTCGGAAGTCAACTTACAAAATCCTGATCTCCGTCTATTTAAATTCAACGCATTACAATGTGGAGGTCGACTTTTTCAACAGTACCTCGTCGATACTTTTATTCGAGTTGAGCATGACAGAATTCAGAGGATTAAAAGCCATCAAAGAAAAATTCTTGCTGAAAATTATACAGGAGTCACCGATTTCTTACAGGGACTGTCAGAGAAAAAAATGTTGCTGTAGTTGAAAAAATTATTTTGCCTTCATTTCCTGGAAAACTTTGAAGTTGCCATGGCTATAGTCCGTCGTCTAGAGTCCCCAGATTTCTTTATCACGATGACCTGCAATCCGGATTGGCCAGAACTTAAGGATGCATCACGTATTACTTATGATGATGAATCTTTTATACAACAACTTGCCCAAGGCCGACCATATCTGGTGGCTCGGGTTGCGAAACTTAAATTAATTGAGTTCATTAATTAGATAAGAAACAAATTTTTGAAAAAGCTTTAGTATACGTCTATACAATGGAATTTCAAAAACGTCACTTCCTCACATGCATTTGCTATTAATCATGTGTCTTGAAGATAAGATTTATAATAATGAGGAACTAGACGACCCTATTTCTGCTGAAATTCCAGAGGAAGATGACCAAGAATTGCGAGAACTGGTATTGAAGTGGATGATACACAATCCATGTGGTGATCTGAATCCTAACGCACCACGTATGATCAAAAAGAATGGACGAGTCAAGTGCCGATTTGGTTTCCAAAAATCTTTCCAAGAAGTTACATTTTTGGCGGATGGTGAAAAATAGAATTATCGTCGACGCTACGATTGTAAATTAGATCGAAATAGTCCTCATTTTTTCACAGACATGTCGCTTATCGCAAAGATATAAACACATAAAATAACTAAAGACTACCACCATGTAACCACATACAATCCATACCTGCTTACACGAATGAAGTGCCATATCAACGTGGAGTACGTAGGAAGTATTCGTGCTGTCAAATACCTTTATAAATATACTTACAAGGGACATGACTGCGCAGTCATTAAGATTATTGAAAATGAAACAAGAGTTAATTACAATGAAGCAGATGCGTACGTTCAAGGTCAATGTATTACTCCACATGAAGCATGCTGGCATTTGTTCGGTAACGAAATTCAGAAAAAAAAGTTATGCAGTTCAACGCTTGGACATTCATCTACCTGGTCAATTTAGGGTCTTAAATATCGAAAAAACTCAAGAAGATTTAGCTTATATAGGGCTGAAAGGATCGACTTTAAACGCTTACTTCAGACATAATCAAGCTCTTAAGAAAAAAGAAGAAAATCAAGAGTTCGTTTACCATTACTATTGGCAGGTGTCTGAGCATTTTAGATGGATTGAAAGAACAAGTGAATGGGTACCTAGAAGGAAGAAAATTCGTGTCATTGGAAGAATACATAATGTGAACTTTGTTTCACAGCCAGAACTTTACCACTTGCGACTTCTACTATACCTAGAGCCATGAGAACACTATCTTTCTCAAATTCTCATTTTTGGGTCACCTAAAAATCCTAAGGCGTTGTAGGCTATATTTATCTAGCAGAAGATTTTATCCAGGAAGCACGTCGCAATGGGGGCTCGGAAGAAGAGGCTATTGAAGGAGCTTACCCATTAATTACATATAAATTAGACATTGAATCGACAGAAGGCAGAAATTTTCGCATCTGGGTAGAGCGATACAAAATGGACGACATTGATAGCTTCGAAAATCAACAGAACGAAGAACTTTTGAATTCTGCACATAATCATGCCGTAATTGGAGAACAGATGTACCACCAACTCAGTGGCATTCAAAGAGAAATTGTCGACACAATTTTTAATTCCCACATTTATCAAGGACCTGGGCCGAAGTGTTACTTTATTGATGGTCCTGGCGATACAGGAAAAACTTTTGTATACAAAACACTTTACTACATTTTGACTGGAAGGAACCATAATGTTAAATGCATGGCATTTACTGGAATTGCATCTATTATCCTTCCAGATGGTCGAACGTCTCACAAAACGTTTGGACTGAATGTGCCATTAACGCCTCAATCAATTTCCAGTATTAAACCAGGTTCATCCAAGGCTGTACAGCTTGCTAAAATTGATATTTTGTTAATGGGTGAAACCCCTATGCTACCGAAATATGGCTTGCACAACATTGATCAACTGCTTCGTGCAATTGTCAACCCCAGTTTGCCGTTTGGTGGAAAATAGTTGTTTTTGGAGATTTTCGTCAATGTTTGCCTATTCAACCACGCTAATCGCAGCGAATTTATAGATTTTTCCATTAAAAAAATACTTATGGCGTAATTTCCATTTCTTCTCACTGACAGAAAATATGCGTCTTGGTCCTGGGGACAGACACTTCGCTGAATATTTATTGCAACTCGGAAACGGAACCTTACCTGTAAATGCCATGCATGATATCGAATTACCTTCAGATATTATTTCCGGGGATTATCTTATCGTAGAAGTGTTTGGAGACTGTCTGGCTAATAACACATACGAAAATACGAAGGACAGAGCAATATTAGCTTCTTTAAATAAAGATGTTAACAAAATTAATTCTGACATAATTGAAAAGCTTCTGGAGAATATAAAATTTATAAAAGCCGCACTCTGTGAAAGATCAATGAAAAGGAGGTCTAGAATTTACTCTAGAATTTCTCAATTCAGTTGAGATGGCTGACTTGGCATTGCATGAACTCAAACTAAAAAGAAATGAATAATAATGCTCTTGAGGAACTTGGATGTATCTGAAGGACTGTGCAATGGAACGAGATTGATCATTACAGATTTATGCAACANAAGTTTAAGTCTTTTCTTCTTTGAATTGATTATTGTTTTTACTAGCTGTGTTCCCGCAACTTTGTTTGGGTGAATTTTGTGATTCTTGTTCCTTTCATTAATTTCTATTATTTACCCATTTATTTTACATTACTATAGTTTACAATTTTGGTGGTGATGTTGATGGTAAGTATATTTTCTTTTATTGGTATTTGTTTACCTATACAATCTGGGTGAACGAGCTTCTGTCGAATGACTTACATAACTATTTTGGTGGAGTAGTACCACAGTTCTTGGACACACTTCTATATTAGACATGTCCACATTTATTTCTTTTATTTGCTGTTGAAACGAGACACTGGATAGTTGTTTCCTTTTACGCTATTAAGTTCATTATTATGTTTATTTACCTTACAACGAAATACTTGGTAACTTTTGTTTTTTGCTATTTAGTGCTTTCACTATACAGTGGGTTCACTGATCCATGCTTTCTTGCCAAATTGAGGGTGAAATCTTGGTCCCACTAATAGCTATCTATTTCAACTCATGAGAAAAGTCTCGCATTAACACAGCACCTTCGAACGGCCCCCTGTAAGTCTGAGAATGTTGGATCTCACTACACACCTCAAAAGATCCTGACATAAGGAAGAAAGGTGCGTGGGTTTCGAATTGGGAGCGGTGAAAACAGATTAGTAGTATAACCTGAAGCTGTTATTTTCCTACTTTGGGGCATTCATTGGTAGGGTTGCCAAAAGTCGGACTTTGGTGCACCCGACGAACAAAAACGTCACTAGATGTGATCCGCTATTTTACTCCCATCCCTTACTTTAACGTAAAGCTATACTACAGGTCAAGATAGTTGCTTTTATTCACAAATAAAACATGTAAATCGACGTAGGTATCTAAGATTAAGGTATTAGATGCCTATATTTTACTCGTTTAATTATTATTCTCTTACATAAACTCAAATGAGATGTTTATTATGTATATTATGCTTAATATATGCTTCTATATTTTAGCATTCATGTCCAACATGCCATTCATTATCAAATATATTGCCCAATATGTCATGGTCTCCACTGAGACTACTTCGTACGCAAACTAACAAAGATCTTTGTACTAGAAACAACTGTCAATATTTTTCCTTCAACACAATTTGTCAATTTGGTTTTTGGAAATTAACTTTTACACACATGTTTGAGCCACATGTCCTCACAGTGTTGCCATCCAACCCAGCTTACTCAATTTTTACGGAAAAAGCATGTGTTTTTGTCACACGAACGGAATGTATGATAGTATCCGTGAATTATTCATGTATTAATAATACTGTACAGCCAACGGAAGCATTGGAAAATTTACACTAACTGTCGTATTCACCTTGTTCACCGTGCACCTTGCGTTGTCACCAGCAATTTTGCTGAAATATTAACTCCAATTTGAAGCCACCATCCTCTGTTTCCACATGGTAGAAACGCCTAACTATTTTTATCATCAGACGATCCTCATGTCTTCTTGACTTCATCGTATGTGTTACTTATTGTGTTTCGTGTTAATTCACGATTAAATCAGTGGTGTAACTAGCACCCTGTACACCCGGACATTGCCCGGAGCCCCCAGTCTCATGGGATTCCCTACTTCTGGAAGTAACAGGGGACCTTCTTTTTAAACGGTTATGAAGAAATATTTATTATAAAAAAAAGAATTTCGATTATTAAAAAACATTGTTTTGTAATGTAGTTACAGTAATAATTAATCAACGAACTTTTTTCTTTAGCTCAATTTTTACTAATTTATCCATTTTACGCTATCAGCTACTTTTCCGATTGAGTGTTCAGTTGTATTGCTATTTTAACTAAGCCAGTTGTTAACAGCTGCGACCGCAGAACCGTCATTTTGAAACTGAAGCTCGTCAAAAATTACTTCAGATACCATAGATCAAGACAGATAAGTTGTTTAAGGGTTTTATCCATCGAAATGATTTAAAAAGCAGATTAGATCAGTTAGTTAAAACTTTTGCTAATACGAAAGTACGCCGCATGAAAATATAAATGTATCATTCGATTTATTGTACAATTACTGCATGATATGTAAATATTATTAAATTAACTTACTAAACATTTACCTTAAGATACGTAGTATTTTTTACATAAAATTTATTAAATATATTTCTAGATTTAACAATATTAAAACACTGAAACAACATTTCAAACATTAACAACTTACTGACATTCACTATTTCAACTTTAGCATTGGAATTTTCGAATATGTAGAACAACTTTGCACAAAAATATCTCTGAAAATTTACAATTTTACAAATTAAACACACGTTGGGTTCCCAGGCTGCTTACTGAGGAACAACAAATGAAAAGAATAGCTTGTGCTCTTGATTTTTTTGACCAATATAATAAGAAAGGTGATCAACCCCTAGAGAACATTGTCACAGGCGACAAGACATGATTCATGTAGGTTTCTCACACGACCCCAGAGTCTAAAGTCAGTCAATGGAATGGAGTCACATGACATCACCAATTAAAGTAGAGGACAAGCAGACAATCTCAAAACGCAAATTTATAGCAACCTTGCTTTGGGGTAGACATGGAGACTTGTTAGTGGAGTGTATGCAGCAATGGACAACAATAAATACAACCGCGCTACACTGCCTAAACTTCGACGTGCAATTCAGAAAAAGCGACGTAGATTTCTGACGTCTGGAGTTTTGTTGCTGCAGGACAATGCCAGACCACATTCTGCCCTTCAAACCCAAAATCTCATCAGATATTTTGGATGGGAACAAATTGACCACCCACAGTACAGTTCAGACTTGGCCCAAACGATTTTCACTTGTTCCGCTACTTTCCAGCAGGAGTTTCTCGGAGGCAAGCGCTTCGCCACAGATGACGTGTTGAAAGAAGCAGTTGAAGACTGGTCGTCCCCATAGGCGGCAGACTTCTATGACTTCGGCATACATAAGCTTGTAAAGCATTATGACAAATGTTTAAACAAAAAATGGAAACTATGTAGAAAAATAGAGAAAAGTATAAGGAATTAAATATAAATGTTTTTTGAAAAAATCTGTGATGGTTTATTGTATTATAAGAAATGTCTTACTTTCCGAATAACCCTCGTAAATACGTACTGTAACCGTAAATTCCTTGTAACTGTCCTCGAACACAGATAGAGGAGGTTGGGTGCGAGGAGTACAGGGAAGGTTTCACCAACCACATAAATAAACAATACACAAATGAAAAAATAACAATATAATACGCTAATAAAAAAATACAATTTTCAGTTTTTAGAGCGATGATAGTTTCCAAATATTCTATTTTAATGAAGAAGAAAAAAGTGCTTCACTTCATGACAAAAGAAGGAACAATTTGTTTTATCGAACTTCCAACTTTGTTTACCTACTGTTTTGATCATTTAGCAACAAAAAACTTAACAACTGTCAAATTAACGTGTTTGTGACAGCACAAGTCAACCAAGGAAACTACCCTTCATCAAACCAACGGTGACTAAATAGCACATGCGGAAGATCAAGGCCCTTTCATTCCAAAATCTTCATGACAAAATACATTTAACCTTGCTTCACAGCACTACACACACTGTAATACGCATAACAATCTTCGGCACATCAGAATAGGCACATGCCATTGTCAGCGACAGTGGTGCATGACCGACGGTGTAGTTTCGACGCACAGGGGTTCATGGTTCAATATCAGCGGCGAGTGCGATGATGCTTTGGAAGCTTATAGAGGAGCAACTATATATTTCGAACTATTCAGGTCAAGTGCCCATTCGATTTCCACCAAACACATGGAGAAAAACCGGTACGTGTTCTTTCAAAAACTTAACAAGATTGGTCAGCCGAACTGTCCCCACAATCACATCTCGCTCTCTCCGTTATTTCACCCGCCGTCACCCTCCGCACTCCACCAAAAAAAAAAAGGATGGCTCGAGAATCCATCCACGTGCCTACACGTCATAGTGAATGGCGCGCTAGAGTGCGCAGCCTACAGCTATGACACCAAAACGAATTTTTCGTTACGATACATGCCTCCATTTCACTCGCTATGGGGTAAATTTTCGTCGGTCGGTACGAGAATCAACTCTTGTCATGCATACCACACATATCTGTAAAATGTCTGCTCGGTAGCTTGGAAGTGGCCGTCTTCGAGGAGTCAAATGCTGTTGTAGTCTAGTTTTCCGTATTGGGTTGTGAGCAAGTGATTCATCAATATCGTACCTATTACCGTGCAGCTCGGTGCAAAGCAAACCATGACTTCGAAAATAGACTACGTGTGGGTTAGAGAGGCATTCTGACTTCTTTGTTCTCCGAGTTCCCAAAAAGTTTCTAAAAATAAATATTTTTTCTTTCTCGTAGCTTCAATATTGACTCTCTTAACCAATGATGGAATATGACAAATAATTTTGGAATGAATTACATACTACCGAAAAGCCACAAAAGAAAGTTGAAATCTCGAGGTTAATATACCGGTCTCCAGGGCTGGTCCAAGGACTTTATTCGGCAGATGCTATTTTTGCTTTTGACATCCTTCTTCTATAATCTCCTGTTTTTAGGTACTTCCTGTAATTGAATATGAATATAATTACCCATGTGGGCGTCAAGGACCAAACACATCGGTATTACAATGTCGTCACCATCTCACCCTAGCAAAGAAAGGCGGAATAAATATTGAAAGAATTACAAAAGTGCAGAATTTCACAATGCGGCATAGAGTATGACATAAAGGTCTTCTCTTCAAAATTCAACATTTAAGAACTCTTCAAAAATTAATTTATAGCTACTTAACTAACTGAACATTTCAAGTCAAAATTAACTACGCATACCCAAACACATATAACATCCTTGCTGGCGTTCCTCAGGGATCTGTTTTAGCACCTATTCTATACAACATTTACACCTCTGATAATCCTAATTCTAATATTGCACTTTACGCTGATGATATTGCTATTTATGAGTCTCATAATGACATTCTAATACCACAAGAAAATATCCAATCATTTCTCCAAACTCTATGAAGCTGTTTCAATATTGTGCCTTAAAATAAACCCCAAGAAAATCCAGACCAAAATGTCTACCCTCAGAAAACCATAGAAACACACCACCATTAACGATAGACAATTCTCAACTCTCTTGGATGAATAATACGACTCCTGCCAAACATCTTGGTAACTTAATGGATAGAAGACTTACTTAGAAGACCCATATTAAATTCGTCGTTGAAAAATCAGTAGCAAAAGCGACAAAATTGTATCCCCTTATTCACTCAGTATCCTCTATAGTATTAGAATCGACACCACTTTCTTTAGACGAGCAGTTGAAGATCCACACGTACACGTACATGCCCAGCCTCGATAAATACTGCCATAAGCAATGTAAACACAATTCAAACTTTACAAAATAAATTTCTCCGAAAACTACTCAACGCACCATAGTTAATTTCCAATAAACAAATTCATCATTAACTACTAATTCCCACTATAGTTGACCATCTAACTAATCTCTCCACAAAATTCTATAAGTTCGATTTCGAGTACAACATATTTCAATTTAGGACAACAAGCAAATATTTCTAACGAAATAAATCTCGATTTCCCAAAGATATAATCAAAACCCCACGAAATTAATATGATAATTTAGATACTTATCATTAACTTCACAGTACCTATGTACTCTTCTCTCACACACACCCCCTCTTTCTATTTCAGAAAACTAAAATAAAGTACTACAAATAAGCTATTTATGCACTTAATTGTTGCACGTGCTGAATAAAGTACTCAATATCAAGTCACGAAGGTTCCTCAAAAGTTCCAGAAAATACTTCGTAAGACCGAAAGATCTATTCGAATTTTAAAAAGGCAGATATCGCAGATTATTTCATAGAATCGCTTCAGCGATTGTCGTGTGACTAAAGGGGGAAGAAATAAGATATATGGTAAATTTTGGACATCGTATTCGCAGAAAATCGTGCTGTTTTACATTGAAGAAGGAGAGCTGAGTTCCTGTCAAGGAGTGTGCTAAGCTTAAACTAATGGGGACAATGGAACGATGTGGTAAATATGCTAGGGACTACAAGGACGCATTTTGGTTTGCCCTTGGGGAAGGGGGTTAGAGATTATGGGAGCCCAGAAAGGATTTTTCGCCTAGGGCGTCCAAAAACCTAGAGCAAAAACGTCTATGCAGTAAGTTGATGAAGTGACTTGTTTGAAGTAAGTGAAATTTGCAAGAAATGATAATTAGCCTGCATCTACGACGACAATTGATCCTTGGAGTAGTTCTAAACATAAGTAATGGAAACCAGGATGTTGACGGTACGTTCTCACACTTTTCAGACCCAAGAACATACTTTAAGCTATCAATAGTTCATTCATTGTATGAAAACTGACATCAACCGAACTTCTCAGTTACTAGGCGTTAATAATCTTTAAAACAAGATTTAAACGATAAAGTATCCCTTATTTTATGAAGTATCCTTTATTACCAGGAAACGAGTGAAATGATAATGCCAACTGGTGAGTTTACGTAAATTAATGCCAACTGGTGAATTATCTTTATATTGTTTTAAAACCTTTATTTCACATCGCGGATCTTTTGTTTTTTATTCCGATCGTCACCCGGATTTTTCTCCGGGTTTCCTTCGTGTAGAGGTGGATTTTTTATGGACTTGCTAGGCTCTTGCCTAGGGGCGGAATCTATAATATATCGCGAATTAAGTGTCATTTAATAGTTACGATTTATCAACAATACTTTCCAGTTAATCAATACTTTAATAATAATATGTATTAATAATAATGTGAAATGACTTTCTTGAGTTTTATTAAAAACAAATTTGTTGGTATTATGTTAATATTACAACACGTACTGAACTAGTTTTATTTAGGAGTGTGTTGAAATGTTTAATATGCCTCTTCCTTAATAGTCCAGTAAAATACACATTTTACATTGCAAAAGATCGTGTAGTTCTAATTTTTCGGTATATTTCGGCATATTACGAGGGCGCTAACTTAAAATCTAAGTTGTCTACAGAGAGTTTATTCACAAATTTTCAAGACTGATAAGAAAAAACTTCAAAACTTACAAAATTTCAAATGTGGTACTTTCTCCAAAGAAGCTTGTACTTCGTGTTAAATATCTCCAGTGCGGAAGGTCCTGTAAATCTGAAACTTGGAGAATTAACAGTTCTATACCTTATAAACGTGCAGTAAATTTTCAGTCTGATCTCGAACTGATTCATGAATGCCAGTCGCTTGAAAATTACCAAAAACCTTTACAAAGCCTATAAATTATCATCGCCTTGCAGGTGTAAATGTGTGGAATAATAATAATTAAACCAAATATAGTAATTAAAAGTAGCAATATGTTGATAATAGATACTACTAGAATAAGCAGGAGATAGTTTCACAGTTAAATATAATAAATAGTAAGGTAACTGTCGTATTTTCAATAATAACCGGAGAATAAATAAATAATAAATAAACTTTATTGTCAAAAAAGAAGTTACAAACTGCGTATGACCACGTGGAGGACAATAAACTAATTTACATCAAGGGAAGCAAGCAAGGGACCATGTGATCAATTCCGATCAAGGGACTTATATTCCAGTAAATACACATATTGTCATATCGGGGTGCCGCAGAAAGAGCAGTCGAAGCAATTAGTATTGATCATTAGATTACTTGATCAACATGAATATTGGCCTCTAACATTACTCTTATGAGAAGGTCAAGGAAACGTACTTTTGCTTTTCTCAGTGGACAAAACTTTATCCAGTGGTATTTGTGGAACAGTAACCTCATTGAAAAATGTACCTGGACAGGATTGTTTGTAAGCTTGGCGATCACGTTCCACAATTTTAGTACTCTTGTTAGGGTGTGTACAAATCCTATTCAAACATTGGAGTCGAAATAAGTTTGCAAGTATCTCAGGTACGTCAGGCGCGTCGAGGTCGAAAATTTGGATTTTAAGTTAGGGCTCTAGCGCAAATAACATACCCAAAAAATTAGAACTACACGACCTTTTGCATGCTGGACCCCTTTTTGTGTATATTTTACTGGACTATAAGGCCCTTGATTGGATTTGATGACATGGTCCCTTGCTTGCTTCCCTTGATGTAAATTAGTTTATTGTCCTCCACGTGGTCATACGCAGTTTGTAACTTCTTTTTTGACAATAAAGTTTATTTATTATTTATTTATTCTCCGGTTATTATTGAAAATACGACAGTTACCTTACTATTTAATATATTTAACTGTGAAACTATCTCCTGCTTATTCTAGTAGTATCTTTTATCAACATATTGCTTCTATTAATTACTTTATTTTGTTCAATTATTATTATTTCAAACGTTTAAACCTACAAGGCGATGACAGTTTATAGACTTTGTAACTGTTTTCAAGCGACTGTCATTCATGAATCAGTTCGAGATCATACTTAAAAATTTAGTGCACGTTTATATCGTACAGAACTGTTAATTCTCCAAGTTTCAGATTTTCCCCATCGAAATTGTTTTAGAGAAAGTACCATTTTTTTGAAATTTGATATGTTTTTAAGTATTTTCATATCAGTCTAGAAAATTTGTGAATACATTCTCTATAGGCATGTCGATAAGTGAGAAAATTTTTATCTTTGATGAAGATTCCTTACAAGATAAAAAAAATTCTAAAAGTTTTAATTTCATTTCGTAACTTGATTAAATTCAGAGTATATTATTTAACAGAAAAAACCAAGATAGTAAAAATTACTGACGACAAAAAAAGGACAGATCAGTTCATGATAAATTTATTCCAGCCCGAGTTATTGCGTGAGATCCGAATGTACGTACTTGACCAAAACGGAACGCGCCTCTCAACAATAAATTTCATAACTCAAAAACCAAAATTGATAAAAATAAAAAGAATGCGGGTTTGAACAGTTATGACATGTAATTATGTGTATGACAAAATTAAAACATATAAAAAAATGGTCAAGCAAGATATATTGATTGATTTGACCCCATACGCAAACAAACCACCATTTTATCTCCTCTTACGTACAATAATCCAGTCATATGGTAGTTTGGTGGGGGAAAAATATAGAATTTTTTTTCTCAAACGTTCCTTATCTTTTTGGTGGTGCTAAATCCGAATTTCAACTTTGCCACCTGATAAACCCTGTGCGTTTTGAGAAAAAATCGAAAATCTTAGAAAAACACTCGTTTTTAGCATTTTTGTTTATAACTCGACAAACACGCACTTCTAGAGAAAACTATGCGAATATAAAAATAATGAGAATTAAATATCCTACAAATTAAGTCGTCGCGAAGTTTTTGTCAGGTGAAAAGATATCACGCCAGAGTGTGGTGAATTTTGACCAAAATTTTGAAATTAACCCTCAAAACCAATTTGTTTATGATAACACATATCTCCTCCACGTGTTGTATGCTTATAACTCGAAAGTTATCCACTTTTAGATATTTTCATTCAACACAGAAATAAACTACATTAAATTTCCTTCAAATTATGTCTCTTGTGGTGTATTTTTCGTCAGACGAACATTTTGGGTATAAGTCAATATGTCAGAGCGCGCTTAAATTTAGTGTATATCGGACGCAGCCGCTGTGCTAAGAACACCTTCGCGTGAGTTCTATTTTCACAATATCCTATTTGAAATAATTCAACATAAAATTTCTAGGTATATTGAAACTAAATAATTACCAGTAATTATTTAGTTTAATTTTTAGATAGATTTTATCTCTTCAAGTACTATTATTTTCTATTGCTCTTTCTTGAAACTTGTTCTGCTGGTACATATGATGTGACAGGCAATATTTCCATGTCTTACTATATGCAACTATTTTGCAATGGAAGTAGACCGTAATACAGTTTTTACTGAGTATATACTAATGCAGATTTTACAAGTAAATCTTCTATTTTTGTACAGAAACACCCTTTATAATATTCTTGGAATATAATCCTCTCCTATATCATCGATGGCAATTACGTTTTCATGTGCTACTTTCAAAATACTTTCCTTGTCACTTTTTGTCATAGCTCTTGTGTATCTGTTCTCATTCGTATTCTTGTATTTTTCATATACATTATGAATAAAATAGCGACAGAAGTTTCTAATTAAAGACAGAACAGAGAAATTTTATTATCAATGCAGAAAATAGCGTAAGTTCTTGGGCACATCAAGTCGTTAATGCAGGAGAATAATTTCTCCTCGCTTTGTACGGGTCTGGTAAATGTTATTGAATAAATTGAGGAACGGGCAATACGTAACTTCGGCAACACAGGTGACGTCCAATATTGTATCACTACCGCTACTGAAGCAGCAGCACGACAACATTCACAGAGAGTATTCTAATAGAAGCAAAAATGGCTTGGAAATGAAAAAGAGCCCTGAATATTTGGGGTGGAAAATAAAGAACAATCTGATGCCAAGCACCACCTTGGAATCCCCCGCTTCCGACAAACTTCCCCAGTTGATATCCTGCACATGCAAGAAGGATTGTAAAGGGAGATGTGGGTGTAGAAAGACAGGTTTGCTCTGTTGTATACTGTGAATAATGCGAAGGAACATGCGCCTACACCGACAAATATCGATCAAGAATGTGACATGAACGATTATGATGATCAACCATCATCTCTGGCTGTTGTAAAACCTGGTATTTTTTGCGTTTCTGTATCAAAATAGGTTTAGTTCTAAAATTTGCATGAGTATATACTCACCAAAAAGTGTATTACGGTTTAATTTCATAATTAAATAGTTGCATATAATAAAACATATTGTCAGTCACATCATACGTACCAGCAGAACAAGTTTCAAGAAAGAGCAATAAAATAATAGTACTTGAGATAAAATCTACCCAAAAAATTAATCAACTAAATAAATTTATTGGTAATTATTTAGTTCAAATATACATAGAAATTACATNTGTCAGTCACATCATACGTACCAGCAGAACAAGTTTCAAGAAAGAGCAATAAAATAATAGTACTTGAGATAAAATCTACCCAAAAAATAAATCAACTAAATAAATTTATTGGTAATTATTTAGTTCAAATATACATAGAAATTACATTTTTTTTCGAATATGTTCGATTTTTTCTCAAAATGCACAGGGTTTACGAGGTGGCAAATTTGAAATTCGGATTCAGCGTCAGCGAAAACATAAGGAACGATTGAGAAAATAAATTCTATATTGTTTCCTGGATTGGCTATTTTTTATTTACCTGGCTACAGTACTATAAGAGAATTCACTGGATTCTCGGAATGAAGACTTGCGCGCTCTGACACATCCTGACACTTCTTTCTTTATACAGAGCTTTAATCCAGAGCACGGACCGTTTCTAATAGTCCCATGACCGCACAAAGTGTGTGATTGAAAGCAAAAATCGCCAAGGTAGCAGTTAGCACGCAAAAAGCCATCGTGTGCGAAGACAGACGACTCGGCATTCCTACATTCACCCTGGAATGAGACACCCAGTGGTCGGAACCGAGCGCCGAAACTGATCCTGTTTCACTTTCCACCAAGCTACATTGTCCTCTTCTGTAACTCGTAGCAATTCCATATCTTCAATTGCAGTCGTCTGTAAATAAAAAACTATTCCAAAATCTATAAATATCACGTACATCCGTAGCTGGTCCCTTACATCATTGCGATAGACAAACATAATCATTTGATTATTAAAGTATTTGAATTTATGCAATAAGAAGCAACATTGACCTCCCTACTTTCATGAGATCCATAACAAACTTTTCACAGAGAAACAATTCTTTCTCTGAACTCTATATACAAAATAGTAAAAAACAAAAAGCAAATACAAGACAACAAATAGAAAATACAATAATAAATTTCAGGGCTCATATATAAAATCACGTAATTGTTTCATTACAAAAACTGCAACACAAGCTACAGTTTCAGTCAATATTAATTTGCTCGTTTTAGAGATTTCGTGAAAAGATGATAAAGAAATTGATGAAAGATCGAGAAATTGGAATTATTTATGAAAACTTTATTGCATAAGCTATTGCTTTTGAGAAGATCTAAATTCTTGATTCTTCTTTCAATTATCCATGAGTTTCCTTCATAACAATTATCTATGGGAGTCGATCGACTGCAAATCCACCTACACGGGGAGCGTGACAACTACGTTCAAAAATCAGCTATTCCATCTTCCTAACTACTCCTTCCCTGGCCCACTCCTATTTCGGCAACAGGATCACTGAACTCAGCAGTAACAAAGAGCTCAGTAATGAAGGAAAACGCAAAACGCAGGAACCCTGCAGATATTTCCTTCTACACTATAATGAAAAATTTGTTTTCATTATAGTAATTTTTAGATTGTAATTTTTATATGTAACGTAAATGTCTTGTATTTTTTAGTTTACATGTAACATAATATGCATGTAAATACATTTTCACTTCAGTAATTATGATTTAAAAAGTTATGACAAAGACCCAATCCTTCCAATCCACCAATTCCTTAATTGAACGATATTACGTAATAATAATTTCAATAAGATTAATGAGATTGTTTCTTTCTACAACAAGAATTAAATTTTCGTTCATTTTTTTAATAATGTACGTACATAGAAACATCTTGAAAATCTTTTCATATGGATGAAGAATAATGAAGTATTTTAACACCATATCGAATAATGTTCTTTGTTTTCATTTTACACTTTATTTATAGGTGAATTAACACAGCCTAGCTTGACCCGAATATTAGTGGAATCTGTTTTTATTATATAATAATTTGCGCGAAGTGCACTACACTGTAAAAACGTACTCTGCTAGTAAACTACACTGCACGAAGTGCACTAGTAACCTATACTAGTAATACACTTAATTTTTTTCAAAATTGTTGTGCTTAATTTTTTTGACGTGCACTAAATAAGAATGTAATATAAACTAATTTTTCAAAGTTTTTTTATCATTTCTTTCTTTTATAAAGAGGACGATATTTAAATATTTTTATGAGTATTTTCGTTTTGGAGTAGTATTTGTTTTTAAAAATTATAATACAATAACAAATGTGGTTTTTTTCTTGTAGTACACATTGAGTACTAAGATATTTAATATTTTGAGTGTACTTTTTAAGAAAATTTCTCTGTTTTTCTAGTTTTAGTTGATGTCATCATAATTGATAATAAATTTTAACACATTGTTGCGTAAAATTAATATGTATACTGTGCACTAAATATGTATATGTGTACTAATTGTTGACTAATGATATTTTTTGCTGTCTAAAAGTGGATACTATACTTTCAGGAAAATTTCACAAATTGTTTCTTCAAATTTTCTGTATGGTGTTTCTCCTGGAAGTATGGTATATATGCAAAGAAATAATTTCTCTCTGCGGCCCAATTCGAGAGACTCAAAAACTATTTGATTGTGTAGATGAATCACGCAAGATACAGGTGTACGAAACTAAAAGAAATATATAGTATGAATATTTTTATAGAAGATATATTAGATAAATTTAAAGAAGAACGGGAAACCCACTTCAGTTACAAAAATTCATGAGAGTATGGCTACAGTGAAATTACTTGAAGGTAACACGAAAAGCGATAATTATAAGACTGAGATATCGCAAAACGACTTGAAATAATATCCATGGAATTCGTTAAAGTTACAAATTTTAATATTCAAGTATTAATCTCATTTTGTTGCAACGACCCCGATAAGAAGAGTTAGGTTTGGTATTATTACTTTTTACTTTTACTTTTTCCGTAGTATCGAAAGTATAGTATCCGCAAAAAATTTGATCAGAAGATTTTGCCCGGTATATCCGGTTTGTGTATTCCTGATACCAATAAAATGTTAGCTTGATGTCTGTCCGTTTTATGAAAAGTATTGAAAGCGTGAAAATTTTAGGCCGCGATATATTGATACAAATTTCCTGAAACCGAAAAACCATATAAGTAAAATTTGGAAATCCTTAAAACTTATTGAAATTATTTACTAGTATTTTTCAAGTAACCCCTATTTCATCCCTTCATAAAACCCCTATGATGTCATAATTCACGAGATCTGAAATATGTTTGACGAAAAGTTGAAAAATGACAGGCAACTTGAAATTACAGCAATGATACATGACGACATCGCCATCATGTCTAGCGAACCAAAGTTTCAGGAACCAATGGTTCGGATCTTAATATCAGTTACATTTATATCTCTGTACCTTCTAAAAAATTTAAAATAAGAAAATTTACATTTTGATCTCAAATTTGTATCTAATTTTTCATAAATCTATTTTCTAGATACACCCAAGAGTGTGTTATTAATGTCCTCACACTAACTGTATTTTGTTAATACGTATGGTAGAGATTTTTTATGAAACAGATATAATAGAAATGATCGTGAAGATGTAGAATATATCTTTTAACAATGGATTTCATTTTTAATATTACAATTAACACTTGCAATTTTATATAATAGTGTAAGTGCAATGGTTGTGCACCACTAGTATACTTATTTATACAATACAAACTCTAGCGACATTTAGAATTACAATTAGGATTAGTTAATTACGTAGAATAAATCTCTACAAAAAATCCATGTTTCGTTACAATCCTGTAGAGACCATTTACAGAGGCAATAATAATGACCACGTCAATCTTGGACTTGTTCATATCAGTAAAAGGTGTGATAACCTAGTTACCTACCTAGCGGATACGTCATGCAGTGGATAGCAGGTTGATTTCATATTTTTGCTTGTTTTTAAGTTGCATATTTTTGATTTTGTGTAGTACAAACTAGTTTTTCCTGAAATCAGGTTTTGCCGGTAAGAGATATACATGTTTTCGTGACTTTTATGAGTTTCTTTCTGTTAACGCTTCTAATTACTAGAAGACAGTAGTGTCGCATTTTTTTTGAGATTTCCAAATTCGAAGAATTATACTTCCAAAAGGAAAAATGTACAATACTCTAGAGTAATTTTTTCCATAAAATAAAATAAAATACGAAGCTGGGATAAATACATGAATACGTGTTGGAAATAACCGAACATATAACCAAAATAATCAAAGAAAAATTATTTATAATTTGGATAAATCTAAACATTTCTTCGTTGAGACGAATAGCGTATTTTGTTCGGCCTTTAGTCGATTGCAGCGAATCACTTCTGACCACTGCGCGAATGAATGAGAGTTCAATTCAGTGTCAATGTCGGGTTCCAGTAGGGTCAGAGTAGTTCCACACATTGTTTCGTAACGCTTTAATCTTAAACAAGAAAATAATGGGACTTATTTTAGGTTATATATTTACAAAACGACATATCTTACTACCTCATTATCATGCTAAAGCAAGAGTTTTTTACCGCATGGGAAAACTTACGTACTGTCATTGTCATTTAATCGATATACTAAAAATGAATTCTATGTTAATATGTCCGTGACGATATCCAATTTGTTATAAATAATTAAAAAAATAATTCAAAAATTTGGTGGATAAATTCAAACACCACTATTAGTCACATGTAAACTGGGGGATTATATTTGACACAGGTCAATATTACAAACGAAATCAGAAAACGAAAATGTTTTGTAAAAGAGTTCATACGTGTGATGTTTTCATCGAGATAAGAAACAAGTTAGATGATTTTTTCAGGATTCAAACGGAAATACATGAAGTTGAATATCATCAAATTAAATTAACTATAAATAATTATTTATGTTCTTTAAATTTTAGAACTTGCAGAGGGAAAAAACCCAAAAACTATTCCCTTTTACCGAAGAGTACAGATCTTATTAATAAATAAAATACGATTTGGTTCTTATGTTTAGCATCCATGAACTAAAAAGGTTATAGACTTCGTTTTTTTCGATATGAAACAGAATCATTTACCTTAAAATACAGGCTAAGTTAAAGTCTGATAAATTGATTCACTTTTTTTTTTTTTTTTTTCGTATTAAAGAAAATTACATTGGTGTTAACTTCAGGTATTGCTTCGTTATGCCTCGACTATCTCGGAAAAGCGACTTTCTGTACCCGTTAATTGCGTGAAAACGGAAGAAATTATTTACCACTTGTATTTATCACCAGCACTTGCGAATGGAATTTCACGGACATTTCGTTAAAGCTTAATGCCTTTACAACGCAATAAGAGATAACGAAAGATTGCAAGTTTCAGATTTTAATGATAAGTGTTTGTTTGTTTAGTTTTTTTAATTTTTTTTGCAATACAACTATAGCCTACATACATTCATTTGATACATTTCTTAGTGTAAGGAGCTGTGTACACATTCATTAAGAATAAATTCGCCATTACACAGTCTTTTACGACCGGAGCAATACCTGGAAAATGAGCTACTTATAGATTCGTTTAAGAATTTCTGTCTGAAAATTTGTTGCTGTACCATCTACTGTTTCTAAACAAAAGCAAAATATTTTGTAAAAAGAAGCCTTTTGTTTCTGAACAAAATTGTGAAAGCTCTTACAAGGACAAGACTTTTCAATTTGAAAGTCATTAGAATGCATCTCAAACTGTTCC
>NNCF01128133.1:24793-40959 GCA_002313205.1 Laupala kohalensis | reverse complement strand
CGCTACGTCTAACTCTGTTACGCTCGTAGACGTGAGCGGACTAGCACGATTTCGCTTGCAGCCGGTAGCGGACCCACTGGATGCGAAGATGACACCAAGACGCCCTTCCAATAAATGGGGTACGACGTAGACGCCACGACGAACTGCCAATGAATGGGTATTGAGTGCCTGCAGACAGCCGTATAAATAGGCTACGCACAGAATGTCTATAGCTAACACGTTCACAAACCAAATTCACAGAGCGTGCATAGATCACAGAACTTCTATATATAGAGTTCGTTCAGGAACCTTTGGTTCATGGAGTGTTCACAATATCTCGACGATATCGATGCTATTGAAGTGTTCCGACTTGTAAGTCGATAACAAATCGATTAATATCGATATGATTGATGCTCGATTAGCGCTCAATTCAAAATAATATTATTAACAGACATGATAGAAATATAAATAAATTAACATGAATATAAACAAATTTTAAATTATTAATAACAAATTACGAAGTTAATAACATTTGACCCTTACAAACATTTGGTTTGTAACAGTATGTACGTAGAAATTATTTTTTTTCGAAAAGACAGAAAGTGAGGCCAACCACAAGAAAAGAAACAAATCCCAAATTACTTTGTGATGGAAATTTTTTTAAAATTGTAGAGAACCCAGTTCTACGTGTCGCAATCCATTAGCTCGTACGGCTGTTAACTGAAAGTTTGGTGGTTCGTTCTAACCCAGGTCGTTGATCTTCTCTAACCTGCACTTTCATATAGTCTCCAATTAATTCAACCGAATTTTTTATTAATTCAACCCTTGCAATAATGTTACATTGAAGGGCATCCAATCAACCAATAGTAAACTTTTAATAGCAGCCCGGCTAGCTCAGTCGGTAGAGCATGAGACTCTTAATCTCAGGGTCGTGGGTTCGAACCCCACGTTGGGCGCGTCATATTGCCACAAGTAATCGTTGCAGGACAACAACTGTAACGCAAAGGAAAACTAAGATATTCTTTAAAAAAGTTTCGTGGTCTAGTTTACTGAGATACCTATATAATAAACGTAACGTAGGTGTAAAGCAAAACTTTCTTCTGGCAATCTTATCATAGACGTTTTTTTGGGCAAGTGCTTCGAAAATACCGAATTGAAGAATTGCCAAATACAAAGTGTTCAAACAAGGATGAAGTAAATTGCATACAAGAACAGTTGATAGAGAACTCAAGCCAAAAATAACTGGATGGTGTCAAAATGTGCGTTGAGACAAATGGGCTAACAATAATAAAAAACCGCTTTTAACGATACTCTTCGTAACGCTTCGAAACATCGAGACTGTCGAGAAAAACGCATTAAGTGATATAAGGGAATATTTATCTTACACATGACGAAGCTCAAAATGTATTTTAAAAGTTTGAGACAACGTATTAAAGAGTCTAATGTGACTTATGTTTTTAGGAAGAAACTAGTATTCTGAAGAGTACCGGGAAATCTTTCCTATAAAGAACAAGACTAATGTTTTTTGTTTTTGTTTTTGTTTTTTTAAATACACAATGTTAGGCCAACCACATCTAATATACAATTAAAACATGAAGCGCTAAATAGCTATGGCTGTGAGATTTTGTTATATCTGTATGAATAATGAAAAAAGCCTCCGTGGCGCAATCGGCTAGCGCGTTCGGCTGTTAACCGAAAGGTTGGTGGTTCGAGCCCACCCGGGGGCGTTAGTCTTCTCTTATGTGCACTTTCATATTGTCTCCAATCAATTCGACTCATTTTTCATTCCCCTGCAAAAATGAAACATTGTATCGCTTTCTTGCACAAAGAAATGTATGTTGTATCGCAGCCTGGCTACCTCAGTAAGTCTACTGCTAGTTCTTGGCCAGGGCGGACGTCTTGCTGAGAGCGCTTTGTGTACTTGGTTACGTCAGAGATTAAGGTAGAAATGATTGTATTCGTTTGTATTGTATTTTGGAAGTGAATTGAGAGAATTATGGCGTTGTATCGAACGAACATGATCAATATTTCATTTGCTTAAGGCATATGAAATCGAAGATTTTTTACTTTAGTCACATTGAAGATCCCTGAATGGGAAATAATTGGTATCCAGTTACTTTATATAGCGAATAGTGTGTATGTTAAGTTAGAAAACAATCTGTAATGCGATAAAATTGTATGGAAGTTGTGCAATAGTGAAATGAATTCCAAAAGTGTTGAAAAAATCAAAGTTTTTCTAAGTCATGCAGGCTTTGGCTAGATGGTTGTGAGAGTATTCAAACTCTCTTTCGAGATGGAAAATAAATTATTATATGACTGTCATTTTGAAGGTAATGGTAAAATTTTTGTGTAGAAAATGATAAAAGGGGTGAAAATAGAAATATCAGAGCGAATGAAAAGCTTAGGGTGATAAAAATTGATCTGAAGAAGCATGTTCCCTCTTTCTAAATGTAATGGGTTCTGGAGGTCTTGTCTCATATGTGGGACAACCTCGAACATGTTAGATTTGCCAAGGTGAGTATCATTTGAGGAATGAACGGAAAGGAAAAGCAAGAAACAATAGTAAGTCAGTAATTTTACAAATGGGAACAAATAATGTAATGGAACTTCCATATGCTCAAGATACCACTAATTTAAACGAACAACATATACATACCAACAAGCTGGAAACACAAAAAGTAATGAAAGTTGTTAAAGAGCAAGAAAAAAGTTACAAGAGAAACATGGAAGTGGAATCATCAAAGGAGCGAGAGGGAGGAACTGAAGGAGGAAAAAATAAACATATGGAAGTGGAATCAACTGCGGAAGGAAAAGAAAGAACCGAAGAAGACGAAAATAAATATATGAACAACAAACTAGGAAAGAAGAGATTAGCAACAAAAAGAAATGAGACATTTGGATCAAGAGGTAAGGAAAGAAGTTGGGGGAAGATTTCTTGATACATTCCTACCTAAAGTATGTAATGTAATTAAAACCCGAGAAAAGTGAGAAAAAAAGTAGAGAAATGCTAATAAAAAGGCACAAAACATAAACCTAGAATTCAGAGAAAAACTCAGGAAAATCAAAATGAAACTTAAGGAAGGAGAGATGAAATCATTCAGAAGTGGATAGAGATGATAAACAAGAACATAAACAAATCATAGGAGATCATGAAAAGAAAGGAATGGAGACTATAAACAGACTTGTTTTGGTTTTGTACTGCATACACTTTCTAGTGTAGGTGTCCTTGTGCACTAGCAAAATACTTTTACCAATAACAAATCGGTAAAGCATGATACTCTGAATCTCGAAATCATGTGTTCGAGCCGCATGTTAGGTGAATTATATTGCCACATGCAATAGTTGCCGAGCAAAGACTTTAAATCCGAGGCAATTTTAAATATTCTTAGAAAAATTATATTTCGTAGACTGGTTCACCTAGATACTTATATAATAAACGTATCGTAGGTGTAAATCATTGCTTTCTTTTAGCAAGCTTCTCATGGACGTAGTTTTTGCGCAAGTGCTTCGATAATACGAAATTGAAGAATTGTTAGAAAGGGTGTTAAAATAAAGATGGAGTAAACTGCATACAGGGACGGTTTACTATAAAAATATTGCCAAAATTCACTGGATGGAGAGAAATGTTTGTTAAAATAAGTTGGCAAACTATTATGAGAATACCTCTGTTGCAAACCAAACCTCTGCAAAGCAACAATTATGTTAATATTTATAATTGTTTATATTTCTTGTAAATTGTTTATTTATAATCATGTTTCCCTTTAGTGTCAACTTAAAATGTGCGCCAATCAATCAATAGTAATCGATATCAATATCAAGTGCATCGACCCAATCGACATATACAAACACTTTGTAACCAATGGTTCTCTATATCGATATGTGCATAACATTAGGTAACCAAAGGTTCATGAACTAACTTCATGTAGGAAGTCCATGATACTTGCTTTCTGAACACTTTTGTATATAGAAAGTCTGAGAACTTGCTATATAAACCAATGCTCACAGCCATTCTTTCTCCACAGCTATGAGATTGGCAGTGGGCGTCGCTACGCATTCATTTTGCTTCGAAGTGAGGCAGTTCGACGTCTTACGTTGTGACTCCCGTTCATAGGGATGAGTGTTTTTACAGTGTTATGTTGTTACTGTATGTAACTGGATTTTTTGGGCAATGATTCAAGTTCTTAAACAGAATCATCTCAGTGTCATATCATTGCTGCGTACAATTCCCAGAACTTCAACATTTTTGAGTCCAAATACTCATGTCGTTATCTAAGTTTCAGCAGCCTGTCCGATAACGTGACCACTAGGCACCTGCTGGAGCTATGTACTAGCAACCTTCAACCTTGCGGCCACAAGCAGCCGTTATCTACTCATCGAAAGAATGTTATAAGTATTCGCTCGCATAAACGAGAACATTTGTTTTGTATAATTTGGAACTTCAATTCTAAATTATATTTTTCTAATGTATCCCCTACTGTGTAGTGGGAACTTCATACAATTGTTATTTTAACCCTTTCTATGAAAAGGGTAGTTGAACTGTTTAACATGGGAATTACATGGGGGGAATTTCCATGAAAATTCAAGGAAAGGCAGTTAACTTTGTACTGGCTCAATGAGTCGTACTTCAACTTTGCAAAATGCCATTGTATTCATTCTGTATAAAATTTAAACAAAACGGCAGCCTCATTTGAGGTAACGTTGTTTTGTAGGCATTAAACTTCGTTGATAAATACTTCACGAAGTAGCTGTCTGCTCACAACAGACAGCATCAAGATTGTAATTTCTCCTTTTCAATGTAACTCTGTTTTTGTAGTCTTTAAGTACTATATGTATTACTTGTCTGTAATAAATGTGATTTGTGTTTCTCATGAAAATGATCTCGTAAAGAACTTATTAAACATTTTTACCTTAAACGAGCTAGTTGAAAAACACTAGCGCCCCCCAGTATATTTTCTTTGTTGTTCAGCACTTGGTAATTTGTTGATAACAACCTCTTTAAACGAAACTCTACGTAACGCATTGAAAGATCGAAACTTTCGAGAAAATCTTTAATGATAGCAAATCAAAGACTTAGCTCACGAATGACAATATTCAACTTTTTTTTTTTTTTGAATTAAACAAAATTATTAAATAGTCTAAAGTGACTTATGTGGTTAGAAACAAACTAATAGTTTAAAAAGTAACGGGCAGTCGTTGATATTTAAGCAAAGGGACTGTATATGATGGTATGTGTTATGAACGAATAACTAAACATTCATCAACACAAGAGGTTTATGGGGGGCGCTAGTGTGTTTCAACTAACCTTGGGAGATTAAATGGATAATAAGATTCTTTTTGTGGAATCGCTTTGATTTCAAGAAAAGTTCACATTTATTATACAGTTAAACAATACATATATTTCTCATAATCTACAATTGCTGTATTACAATACAAAATGATCAACAACAAAATTGATACTGTCTGTTGTGAGCAGACAGTGCTCTGCGGATGACAAAATCCTGACAGATTTGAAACAAATTAAAGTACAAGTAGAAATACACAATAATTCCCATCCCTTTTCCCAATTGACACAGAATGACTAAATGATAAGTTGACAAATTGTGGGTGAGACATGTGTCGTCACAAAAAAAAAGGAAACCCGCCTACTCTGAGTTTTCAGAGTGTGCACCCCTAAATCAACTAAATGATTGAATAACGAAATACCTGCGGATACATATAGGGTTAATAATAACCATAAATTGCAGGATTTTTATAATAAATCTCGGGAAAGAATTCCCTAATAATGGCCTCATATGTGAGGTAATAAATAGTGCCTTTACACTAGACTCAGTGGTCTGGAAATAAAGATTCTCGTTCATACGAGAAAATACTTAAGAGTAGTTTGCTTGATGCCTGTTGACCTCGCTGCAGTGGCGACTAGCGGCCTGGTATGTAGCGAAGATCTTCTAGGCTGATAGTAGTTCCAGCGGCTGCTGGCTGTTGACTTGATTTCCAAACCAAGACAGTAGTGGTTCCGTAGGTTCGCTACTGAAACTTAAAATATCATTATAGCTTGTAAGCTCATAATGCACGCGTTTTGAAACATTATAACGCGAGTAACACAACACGAATATGATGTCGTAATACGACAATCATTGTCCAAAAAGTTCAAATGTTATGCGAGCATAACAACACAACACATGGTATTTGACACCATTCCCCGTATGTACGGGAATCACGAAGACCTACGACGTACGATATACTGCCTCTGACCGAAGCAGAATGAATGGGTTGATGGCGCATCTGGTACGCTACGTCTAACTCTGTTACGCTCGTAGACGTGAGCGGACTAGCACGATTTCGCTTGCAGCCGGTAGCGGACCCACTGGATGCGAAGATGACACCAAGACGCCCTTCCAATAAATGGGGTACGACGTAGACGCCACGACGAACTGCCAATGAATGGGTATTGAGTGCCTGCAGACAGCCGTATAAATAGGCTACGCACAGAATGTCTATAGCTAACACGTTCACAAACCAAATTCACAGAGCGTGCATAGATCACAGAACTTCTATATATAGAGTTCGTTCAGGAACCTTTGGTTCATGGAGTGTTCACAATATCTCGACGATATCGATGCTATTGAAGTGTTCCGACTTGTAAGTCGATAACAAATCGATTAATATCGATATGATTGATGCTCGATTAGCGCTCAATTCAAAATAATATTATTAACAGACATGATAGAAATATAAATAAATTAACATGAATATAAACAAATTTTAAATTATTAATAACAAATTACGAAGTTAATAACATTTGACCCTTACAAACATTTGGTTTGTAACAGTATGTACGAAGAAATTATTTTTTTTCAAAAAGACAGAAACTGAGGCCAACCACAAGAAATGAAACAAATCCCAAATTACTTTGTGATGGAAATTTTTTTAAAATTGTAGAGAACCCAGTTCTACGTGTCGCAATCCATTAGCTCGTTCGGCTGTTAACTGAAAGTTTGGTGGTTCGTTCTAACCCTGGTCGTTGTTCTTCTCTAACCTGCACTTTCATATAGTCTACAATTATTTCAACCGAATTTTTTATTAATACAACCCTTGCAATTATGTTACATTGTAGGGCATCCAATCAACCAATAGTAAACTTTCAATAGCAGCCCGGCTAGCTCAGTCGGTAGACCATAAGACTCTTAATCTCAGGGTCGTGGGTTCGAACCCCACGTTGGGCGCGTCATATTGCCACAAGTAATCGTTGCAGGACAACAACTGTAACGCAAAGGAAAACTAAGATATTCTTTAAAAAAGTTTCGTGGTCTAGTTTACTGAGATACCTATATAATAAACGTAACGTAGGTGTAAAGCAAAACTTTCTTCTGGCAATCTTATCATAGACGTTTTTTTGGGCAAGTGCTTCGAAAATACCGAATTGAAGAATTGCCAAATACAAAGTGTTCAAACAAGGATGAAGTAAATTGCATACAAGAACAGTTGATAGAGAACTCAAGCCAAAAATAACTGGATGGTGTCAAAATGTGCGTTGAGACAAATGGGCTAACAATAATAAAAAACCGCTTTTAACGATACTCTTCGTAACGCTTCGAAACATCGAGACTGTCGAGAAAAACGCATTAAGTGATATAAGGGAATATTTATCTTACACATGACGAAGCTCAAAATGTATTTTAAAAGTTTGAGACAACGTATTAAAGAGTCTAATGTGACTTATGTTTTTAGAAAGAAACTAGTATTCTGAAGAGTAACGGGAAATCTATCAAATAAAGAACAAAACTAATGTTTTTTGTTTTTGTTTTTTTAAAATACACAATGTTAGGCCAACCACATCTAATATACAATAAAAACATGAAGCGCTAAATAGCTATGGAAGTGAGATTTTGTTATATCATTATGATTAATGAAAAAAGCGTCCGTGGCGCAATCGGCTAGCGCGTTCGGCTGTTAACCGAAAGGTTGGTGGTTCGAGCCCACCCGGGGGCGTTAGTCTTCTCTTATGTGCACTTTCATATTGTCTCCAATCAATTCGACTCATTTTTCATTCCCCTGCAAAAATGAAACATTGTATCGCTTTCTTGCACAAAGAAATGTATGTTGTATCGCAGCCTGGCTACCTCAGTAAGTCTACTGCTAGTTCTTGGCCAGGGCGGACGTCTTGCTGAGAGCGCTTTGTGTACTTGGTTACGTCAGAGATTAAGGTAGAAATGATTGTATTCGTTTGTATTGTATTTTGGAAGTGAATTGAGAGAATTATGGCGTTGTATCGAACGAACATGATCAATATTTCATTTGCTTAAGGCATATGAAATCGAAGATTTTTTTACTTTAGTCACCTTGAAGATCCCTGAATGGGAAATAAATGGAATCCAGTTACTTTATATAGCGAATAGTGTGTATGTTAAGTTAGAAAACAATCTGTAATGCGATAAAATTGTATGGAAGTTGTGCAATAGTGAAATGAATTCCAGAAGTGTTGAAAAAATCAAAGTTTTTCTAAGTCATGCAGGCTTTGGCTAGTGGGCTGTGAGAGTATTCAAACTCTCTTTCGAGATGGAAAATAAATTATTATATGACTGTCATTTTGAAGGTTATGGTAAAATTTTTGTGTAGAAAATAATAAAAGGGGTGAAAATAGAATAATCAGAGCGAATGAAAAGCTTAGGGTGATAAAAATTGATCTGAAGAAGCATGTTCCCTCTTTCTAAATGTAATGGGTTCTGGAGGTCTTGTCTCATATGTGGGACAACCTCGAACATGTTAGATTTGCCAAGGTGAGTATCATTTGAGGAATGAACGGAAAGGAAAAGCAAGAAACAATAGTAAGTCAGTAATTTTACAAATGGGAACAAATAATGTAATGGAACTTCCATATGCTCAAGATACCACTAATTTAAACGAACAACATATACATACCAACAAGCTGGAAACACAAAAAGTAATGAAAGTTGTTAAAGAGCAAGAAAAAAGTTACAAGAGAAACATGGAAGTGGAATCATCAAAGGAGCGAGAGGGAGGAACTGAAGGAGGAAAAAATAAACATATGGAAGTGGAATCAACTGCGGAAGGAAAAGAAAGAACCGAAGAAGACGAAAATAAATATATGAACAACAAACTAGGAAAGAAGAGATTAGCAACAAACAGAAAACAGACATTTGGATCAAGAGGTAAAGATAGTAGGTGGGGGAAGACCTCTTGATACATTCCTACATAAACTACGTAATTTAATTAAAACGCGAGAAAACTAAGAACAAAAGTAGAGAATNAAAGTAGAGAAATGCTAATAAAAAGGCACAAAACATAAACCTAGAATTCAGAGAAAAACTCAGGAAAATCAAAATGAAACTTAAGGAAGGAGAGATGAAATCATTCAGAAGTGGATAGAGATGATAAACAAGAACATAAACAAATCATAGGAGATCATGAAAAGAAAGGAATGGAGACTATAAACAGACTTGTTTTGGTTTTGTACTGCATACACTTTCTAGTGTAGGTGTCCTTGTGCACTAGCAAATTACTTTTACAAATAAAATTCGGTAAAGCATGATACTCTGAATCTCGAAATCATGTGTTCGAGCTGCATGTTAGGTGCATTATATTGCCACATGCAATAATTGCCAGGCAACGACTTTAAATCCGAGACAATCTTAAATATTCTTAGAAAAATAATATTTCGTGGACTGGTTCACCTAGATACTTATATAATAAACGTATCGTAGGTGTAAATCGTCGCTTTCTTTTAGCAAGCTTCTCATGGACGTAGTTTTTGCGCAAGTGCTTCGATAATACCAAATTGAAGATTTGTTAGAAAGGGTGTTAAAATAAAGATGGAGTAAACTGAATACAAGGACGGTTTATTATAAAAATATAGCCAAAATTCACTGGATGGAGAGAAAATGTTTGTTAAAATAAGTGGGCAAACTATAATGAGAATACCTCTTTAAACGAAACTCTACGTAACGCATTGAAAGATCGAAACTTTCGAGCAAAACGTTCTTAATGATAGCAAAGCAAAGACTTAGCTCACAAAATGACAATATTCAACATGTATTTTGTTAAATTAAACAAAATTATTAAATAGTCTAAAGTGACTTATGAGTTTAGAAACTAACTAATAGTCCAAAACGTAACGGGCAGTCGTTGAAATTTACGCAAAGGTACTGTATATGATGGTATGTAAGTGAAAATTATTTTTTTTCGAATAAATGAAACAAACCACATGAAACAAATCCCAAATTACTTTGTGATGGAAATTTTTTTAAAATTGTACAAAACCCAGTTCTACGTGTCGCAATCCATTAGCTCGTTCGGCTGTTAACTGAAAGCTTGGTGGTTCGTTCCTACCCTGGTCGTTGTTCTTCTCTAACCTGTACTTTCATATAGTCTCCAATTAATTCAACCGAATTTTTTATTAATTCGACCCTTGCAATAATGTTACATTGTAGCGCATCCAATCAACCAATAGTAAACTTTTAATAGCATNAAGCATGATACTCTGAATCTCGAAATCACGTGTTCGAGCCGCATGTTAGGTGCATTATATTGCCACATGCAACGACTTTAAATCCGGGGCAATCTTAAATATTCTTAGAAAAATAATATTTCGTGGACTGGTTCACCTAGATACTTATATAATAAACGTTTCGTAGGTGTAAATCATTGCTTTCTTTTAGCAAGCTTCTCATGGACGTAGTTTTTGCGCAAGTGCTTCGATAATACCGAATTGAAGAATTGCCAAATACAGAGTGTTCAAACAGGGATGGAGTAAATTGCATACAAGAACAGTTGATATAAAACTCAAGCCAAAAATAACTGGTTGGTGTCAAAATGTGCGTTGAGACAAATGGGCTAACAATAATAAAAAACCGCTTTTAACGATACTCTTCGTAACGCTTTGTAACATCGAGACTGTCATGAAAAACGCATTAAGTGATATAAGGGAATATTTATCATTCACATGACGAAGCTCAAAATGTATTTTAAAAGTTTGAGACAACGTATTAAAGAGTCTAATGTGACGTAAGTTATTAGAAAGAAACTAGTATTCTGAAGAGTACCGGGAAAACTTTCATATAAAGAACAAAACTAATGTTTTTTATTTTTGTTTTTGTTTTTTTAAATACACAATGTTAGGCCAACCACATCTAATATACAATAAAAACATGAAGCGCTAAATAGCTATGTGAGTGAGATTTTGTTATATCATTATGATTAATGAAAAAAGCCTCCGTGGCGCAATCGGCTAGCGCGTTCGGCTGTTAACCGAAAGGTTGGTGGTTCGAGCCCACCCGGGGGCGTTAGTCTTCTCTTATGTGCACTTTCATATTGTCTCCAATCAATTCGACTCATTTTTCATTCCCCTGCAAAAATGAAACATTGTATCGCTTTCTTGCACAAAGAAATGTATGTTGTATCGCAGCCTGGCTACCTCAGTAAGTCTACTGCTAGTTCTTGGCCAGGGCGGACGTCTTGCTGAGAGCGCTTTGTGTACTTGGTTACGTCAGAGATTAAGGTAGAAATGATTGTATTCGTTTGTATTGTATTTTGGAAGTGAATTGAGAGAATTATGGCGTTGTATCGAACGAACATGATCAATATTTCATTTGACAATTTTAAGCTTAAGGCATATAAAATCGAAGATTTTTTACTTTAGTCACATTGAAGATCCCTGAATGGGAAATAATTGGTATCCAGTTAGTTTATATAGCGAATAGTGTGTATGTTAAGTTAGAAAACAATCTGTAATGCGATAAAATTGTATGGAAGTTGTGCAATAGTGAAATGAATTCCAAAAGTGTTGAAAAAATCAAAGTTTTTCTAAGTCATGCAGGCTTTGGCTAGATGGTTGTGAGAGTATTCAAACTCTCTTTCGAGATGGAAAATAAATTATTATATGACTGTCATTTTGAAGGTAATGGTAAAATTTTTGTGTAGAAAATGATAAAAGGGGTGAAAATAGAAAAATCAGAGCGAATGAAAAGCTTAGGGTGATAAAAATTGATCTGAAGAAGCATGTTCCCTCTTTCTAAATGTAATGGGTTCTAGAGGTCTTGTCTCATATGTGGGACAACCTCGAACATGTTCGATTTGCCAAGGTGAGTATCATTTGAGGAATGAACGGAAAGAAAAAGCAAGAAACAATAGTAAGTCAGTAATTTTACAAATGGGAACAAATAATGTAATGGAACTTACATATGCTCAAGATACCACTAATTTAAACGAACAACATATACATACCAACAAGCTGGAAACACAAAAAGTAATGAAAGTTGTTAAGGAGCAAGAAAAAAGTTACAAGAGAAACATGGAAGTGGAATCAACAAAGGAGCGAGAGGAAGGAACTGAAGGAAAGAAAAATAAACATATGGAAGTGGAATCAACTGCGGAAGGAAAAGAAAGAACCGAAGAAGACGAAAATAAATATATGAACAACAAATCAGGAAAGAAGAGATTAGCAACAAAAAGAAAACAGACATTTGGATCAAGAGGTAAAGAAAGTAGGTGGGGGAAGTCCTCTTGATACATTCCTACCTAAAGTATGTAATTTATTTAAAACCCGAGAAAAGTAAGGAAAGATGCAGAGAATTGCTAATAAAAAGGCACAAAACATAAACCTAGAATTCAGAGAAAAACTCAGGAAAATCAAAATGAAACTTAAGGAACGAGAGATGAAATCATTCAGAAGTGGATAGAGATGATAAACAAGAACATAAACAAATCATAGGAGATCATGAGAAGAAAGGAATGGAGACTATAAACACACATGTTTTGGTTTTGTACTGCATACATACAATAACAAATCGGTAAAGCATGATACTCTGAATCTCGAAATCATGTGTTCGAGCCGCATGTTAGGTGCATTATATTGCCACATGCAATAGTTGCCGGTCAACGACTTTAAATCCGGGGCAATATTAAATATTCTTAGAAAAATAGTATTTCGTGGACTGGTTCACCTAGATACTTATATAATAAACGTATCGTAGGTGTAAATCATTGCTTTCTTTTAGCAAGCTTTTCATGGACGTAGTTTTTGCGCAAGTGCGTCGATAATACCAAATTGAAGAATTGTTAGAAAGGGTGTTAAAATAAAGATGGAGTAAACTGAATACAAGGACGGTTTATTTTAAAAATATAGCCAAATTCACTGGATGGAGAGAAAATATTTGTTAAAATAAGTGGGCAAACTATAATGAGAATACTTCTTTAAACGAAACTCTACGGAACGCATTGAAAGATCGAAACTTTCGGGCAAAACGTTCTTAATGATAGCAAAGCAAAGATTCAGCTCACGAATGACAATATTCAACATGTATTTTTTTAAATTAAACAAAATTATTAAATGGTCTAAAGTAACTGTTTTTTTACTTTGAACCAGGAGTGTTTTCTGATCGCCACCGTGGAATTTTTTAAGCGTGTGACTTGCGAGCGAGACCACTTGTCTATTGGTGCGGCCTGTTGGTTTAAGTATGAACTACACATGTTTACACGTCGACACGCCGTCTCTTCCAAGGCGGCTTTCTGCCGCATACTGGATGAAATAATATAACTTTTAAGCGGCAACCTTAATTTAGCAGAACTGCGCATGCGCATGTGTCTTGTGATTACTGAGATGACTGCTCATTCCAGGTGTCTATCATTTCGTACCTGCACGATAGTTTGAAGAGTGTATTTAGTTTTTTTTAAATAATGTGGAACTGACTGTCAAGGTTCTCGGTTCGATACTTGGCGAATAATTAATAACAACTTAGGTGATTTGGAAGTAATCTGTAAGCGTCATTCTCATTAAAAAATATTTAATTTGGTAGAATGAAAATGCGTAGTAGTAGATTTTGTAATGATTAGAAATATAATAAAGAGTCTATGCAATTGATAACACGTTGTCAATGAGCAGTTTTAACGTTTTCGCATCAGCAAGCAAGCGCTAATTTTCTGACATCGGGTCATGAACGAAAATTAGAGAATTTTTTCTTCCTTGGATGTAAAACTAACATAAGCTGTTAGCTCGAAGTTAAGGAATGTTGATGTTTTATAGTTCCGTATTTTAAAGGAATTTTAGTTACACAGAATTTGGTAAATGTCAATTATTAAGAATGTTTTTAATTGATTGAGAAGTCCTCCTGCCTTCGGGGATTTTTTTACTATTTCAGGAATGTCAATTTGTTTAGTCCTGGGAAGATTAATATATCTCAGGATTTAATTAAGGGTGTAATTAGCAATGAGTAATGTAATTTCCTTTATTTTGTAAAGGCTTTTTTAATAAAACAGAAACATGTTATTGAGAACCCACCTCAGATCTTGTGTTGTGTGATATATTAGAATTAAATTATGAATGTGTTTTGGCATCATGCAGAGTTAGGTGGTTTTGTAATCTACACAATTTTATTTCGTATTTAATTGAGTGCGTTTCTCAGTGGTACTATATTATACATAAACTGTTGATTTTAAGATTTAGGGCTTGAATGTCGAATCTCCCTCTCTTAAGGGATATTTGATGATACAGAAGTTAATAATCTCAATCTAAAATTATCATATTGACTCGAAGCCCGCCTGTCTTCGAGCACCTTTCACTATTGCAGAATTGGCTAACTGATTGGTCCTGGGGAGGGGGTGAATATATAGTAATTTTTACTCCTTTGGTATCAAACAAACCTTTTGAAAGGAACGTGTATATGTTCCCTTTTGCAGTTTCGACTTGCATTGTCCGGATTAACTAGTTTTGGTCTGGAAAAGTCTTGACAACCTTAGCTATTTTCCATTCAAAAGGCACCGGAGGGTCTTTTAAAATAACTATGTCATTTTCTGTTAAGGATTTGGATGCCGTTTTCCACTTTGATCTATTTTGGAATATTGACAAGTAGTCAGCTGACCAACGCTTCAACAAATAATTTAAGTGGCTTTTTAGTGCCATGTACCTTTGCATTGGATTTTGACATTTTTTTGTCGTCATAGGTAAAAGGTAAATTTTTTAAGGGATGGCCTGTTATCAGATGTTGCGGAGTTATAACCTCCACGTCATCATCATTTGTAGACCGGGTGAATAACGGACGAGAATTTAGACAAGCTTCGATTGTAGAGATATCAAGGCACGCAATTCTAGAAAGGATGTTACATTTTGCCCTAAGGTTTGCCTCAAATGATATTTCAAAGATTTGACAGCTGCCTCGTCCAGGCTGTTTCTATGAAGGCTGTATGGAGGGCAGAAAATCCACTGAGTATTGTGGTTACTTAACATTGATTCGATTTCCTCTCGAATTTCCTTCTTTGAAATTAAGCTTAAAAATTCTGCGATGTCCCTACAAGTTTTGACAAAGGTCTTAGCGTTGTCAGACATGATTGTTTTAGGAAAACCGAACCGGGATGTGAACCTGGTGAGGCATGCAATGAAGTATTTGGTATTGAGAGATTTAACTAATTCCAAACACACTGCCTTTGAGGAACGAGAGACGAAAACCTATGTATAGGCCTTCACAACAGCCTTTGATCGGGGAAAGCCCTTGCGAATATTCAATGGTCCCGTGAAGTCCACTGAAACATGAGAAAAGGGTGAAGATGATGTAACCCGAGTTACTATTAATTCACCCATTAATTGTTGGTTTGTTTGCCTTTTAAATTTAATACAGGTTAAACAACGATGTTATTCTCCTTACTAGTTTGTTCAGAGATATCATCCAAACCTGGATTTTATGGCAGAACTCAGCAACTGGGGGCCTGCGTATAGAAACTGTCACGGGGCTGACATTATGCAAAGGTTTATAATATTACTCAAAGCTGACACTACGCAAGAATTTTATAATATATTTCCAGGGCGGATCTTTAAATCGATAGTTTAAATAGTTAGTGTCATTTTAATCGTGACTCTTCAGCCGAATCTCCGTGGCGTCAGCCGCGAGAGATAAGAACTTTTCCTGTTTGTCCCGCCTCTGTGGTGGGGTTTCCAGAGAACCTATTTTTCTCTGTGGTCGTCCGAAATGACACAAGATCGTATGAATCGCCACGCCACTACACTGTCACCCCCCTCCATGTGACATTCCTCCCTCTTTCTTCCTAATTGCATTTAAATGCATAAGACAACGCCTTACCATCTCCACAAATTATCGTAGAGCCGTGTGCAACGACTCCCTTCCCAATGACTTCTCCTACCATGAAGAGCTCCTCAATACATTCAAATATCCACATGGAAC
>NNCF01128133.1:0-24728 GCA_002313205.1 Laupala kohalensis | reverse complement strand
GCCTTGCCCTGGCCTTCTCGCCTTCTTCTGCTATGGGGAACTCGCTGGAGACGATGTGACGTGCCCGAGACTGGGTGCGTCGGCGACGGGACGCATGAAGCGACCCTGCGCGGCTTCACGGGGTGCAGCCGACAACAGTTTTGATGACGGTCTGTATTGACGATAATGGGAAGCATATGGAACATTCTAAATGGACCTTGACGTCCTTACGAGTCTTTAGAACATGTTAATGCAATATATTGATCTCTCGCTCCGATAAGGGCATTTAACATAACTATGTAATCACTTGCTCATGGGAGCATCATTATAACTTTTCAATTATAAGCTCTCTTCGAGCTTATGTGCAGATTCAATTATTAAACCTTTGTTATAGTTTATATGTGTCAATGTTTATTTAACCAAACGCCAAAAACCTGAATAGAGAACTACTCTAACTATTGCCAAGCGAGTACTCTTAAATATTTAATCTGGGGACTATCCCCTCCCGACGTTGGGACAAAGACAACTCTAAATATATGCATAGCAACGACCAACGCGACATTGTATATTATTGTTGTAGCGCTATAAGCCAACGCGACATGGTAGAGGCGCCAAGGACCAACATGACAATATCTCAAATGATAAGCTTCTGCAATTAATTCAGACAAATTGATATTATACGTTAATATTATAGGTTGTTTCTCTTCAAATGCCAGATAAGATTTTTGTAATCTTCCCCGACTCTTATCAAACATTGACCATCAATAAAAGGAAATAAACCTATTAATTTACTACCCTTTGGCAGTTCCTTTCAGACTTCAATGTCTTTATTTCAATATGAAAGATATGGAATTGAACCTTTTTAACTATTCGTTTTAGCGATTGATCTAACAATGTGATAGATAAAGCATATGTGTTTTTGGCCTTTTCTGTTATAGTAGCTGTGCAATTCTGAATGAATCGGAGGTAGTAAGCAATAGTTCTAATAAGAAAATGATACCTTGAAAATCGTGCTATCACTTTAATTAAGTAAGATTCATTTTATTTTCTATTGACGACTTCATTTACAATGGTATGAGAGGGCAGAATACCTTCTAATAAGGTTTCTGAGTTTATTTTATCGGTAATTTTTTTATGTGCTGGACATTTTTTCTTCTTAAATTATCGGGACCATGTCGCCATAATACTGAGCAGCTCAGAGCGGGTATAGACATCCCATTGGTCAAAAGGGCTGCTGGAATCTCACAATCTTTCACGTGTGACCAAACCACATCTCTAGACAAGGTTCCAATGACCTGAATCTGATGAGAAACAAAGAGTTCAGTTTTTGAAATTTCATTCTTTATCTAGGACAAGACAATAGTACTATCGGTGTAAAGATGATTTTTTTTAAGGGATGGGTAATTTATTTTGACCCTGTTGACAAGTTTGACTAGTGGCACTGCTCCACACAATTCCTGCTTTGGGATTGTCAATTATTGAGCACAGGGGGCAACTCTAGTTTTAGAACACAATAAGTTGCATGTGTTAGTGCTACCGTTCTGTGAAACGATGTAGATGACATGTCCATACGCTTTAGGACCTACGTCAGTGTAAAAATGCAAGGAAAATGTTACAGTACGACCAGGCGGAATAATACAACGAGGAAAAATTACATCTGGAATTAACTTCAACTCCTCTGACAATTCTTCCCACTCTTGCTGAAACTCACCTTCAATGGGAACATACCACGTTAGTTTAGCCTTTTACAACCTCTGTATGAATAATTGAAATCGTATCGCTACCAAGCTTAAAAGACCATTAGGAACAAAGATCACTCTGACAACGCTCAAACGTTTTCTTTTACTACCTATGGAGCGAACCTGAAAATGTTTAAGTGTGCCACACACGCTCAATGTGTCATCTTTAGGTTTCCACTTTAGACCAAAAGATTTTAGGTTGCTTTCGACCCTTAAAATTAACGGTGATTGCACTAAGGTTTCATTAGGAAAATATGAAAGGAACTATGGGTTGTTGCTGGCCCATTTGGTTAGAGGGAATTTAACTCGTGCTAATATGTCATTTTGTTTTTGAGCTATCCCTACCGATAATTTCACACCATGACTTCCACTCAGTAAATCATCTACTTTTTTTTTTCAAATTCACTAGCTCACAAGTATGCCGCTTTGCTTTCCTCTGCATTTTCCATAAGCACCTTACCGCCTCAAACGACCTTTCTTGGTCGTCACGCTAAAGAATCAATAAAAAATCTTTGTCAAATGGATTTATATTGACCTGTCTGTACAATTTTTCAACGTCAGCTCTCAAAGCTACAATGTTCACTGTAAATTCCAACAATATGTCCATTTATTTCGCAGAATCTCCGAACCTACCGTTAAAAGATAATTGATTGCATACCCAGTGCAGTTATGCAGGGGTGTAAAAAACACTTAGAGAAGTTGTGGAAATTTTTTTATACCTAACTGCAAAATGAGAGACAAATTGATGATTCAAAAATACAGTAAGTTAGGCCACCACATTAAAGTACCAAATCCCAAGTTACTATTGGATGGAAATTTTTTTTAAATTGTAGATTACCCAGTTCTACGTGTCGCAATCCATTAGCTCGTTCGACTGTTAACTAAACGTTTGGTGGTTCGTTCTAACCCTGGTCGTTGGTCTTCTCTAACCTGCACTTTCATATAGTCTCCAATTAATTCAACCGAATTTTTTATTAATTCGACCCTTGCAATAATGTTACATTGTAGCGCATGCAATCAACCAATAGTAAACTTATAATTGCAGCCCGGCTTGCTCAGTCGGTAGAGCATGAGACTCTTAATCTCAGGGTCGTGGGTTCGAACCCCACGTTGGTCGCGTCATATTGCCACAAGTAATCGTTGCCGGACAACAAATGCAACGCAGGATATACTAAGATATTCTTTAAAAAAGTTTCGTGGTCTAGTTTACTGAGATACCTATATAATAAACGTAACGTAGGTGTACAGCAAAACTTTCTTCTGGCAATCTTATCATAGACGTTGTTTTGGGCAAGTGCTTCGAAAATACCGAATTGAAGAATTTTCCAAATACAGAGTGTTCAAACAAGGATGGAGTAAATTGCATACAAGAACAGTTGATATAAAAATCAAGCCAAAAATAACTGGATGGTGTCAAAATGTGCGTTGAGACAAATGGGCTAACAATAATAAAAAACCGCTTTTAACGATACTCTTCGTAACGCTTTGAAACATCGAGACTGTCGAGAAAAACGCATTAAGTGATATAAGGGAATATTTATCTTACACACGACGAAGCTCAAAATGTATCNACGAAGCTCAAAATGTATTTTAAAAGTTTGAGACAACGTATTAAAGAGTCTAATGTGACTTATGTTTTTAGAAAGAAACTAGTATTCTGAAGAGTAACGGGAAATCTTTCAAATAAAGAACAAAACTAATGTTTTTTGTTTTTGTTTTTTTTAATACACAATGTTAGGCCAACCACATCTAATATACAATAAAAACAAGGAGCGCTAAATAGCTATGGGAGTGAGATTTTGTTATATCATTATGAATAATGAAAAAAGCCTCCGTGGCGCAATCGGCTAGCGCGTTCGGCTGTTAACCGAAAGGTTGGTGGTTCGAGCCCACCCGGGGGCGTTAGTCTTCTCTTATGTGCACTTTCATATTGTCTCCAATCAATTCGACTCATTTTTCATTCCCCTGCAAAAATGAAACATTGTATCGCTTTCTTGCACAAAGAAATGTATGTTGTATCGCAGCCTGGCTACCTCAGTAAGTCTACTGCTAGTTCTTGGCCAGGGCGGACGTCTTGCTGAGAGCGCTTTGTGTACTTGGTTACGTCAGAGTTTAAGGTAGAAATGATTGTATTCGTTTGTATTGTATTTTGGAAGTGAATTGGGAGAATTATGGCTTTGTATTGAACGAACATGATCAATATTTCATTTGACAATTGTAAGCTTAAGGCATATGAAATCGAAGATTTTACATTAGACACATTGAAGATCCCTGAATCGGAAATACTTGGTTTCCAGTTTGATTTTATAGTGAATTGTGTGTATTTTAAGTAAGAAAACAATCTGTTATGCGATCTAATTGTATCGAAGTTCTCCAATAGTGAAATGAATCTACAATAATAATAATAATTTTAATTGTAATTATTATTATTATTATTGTTATTATTATCCGACGTTTTTAACGAATATTTTGACACTATCCAGTTGTTTTTGACAGTATTCTCATAATAACTTTTTCCTGTAATCATTTTGACTCCATCTTCGTTTTAACACTCCTTTTTTTCGCCATTCAATTTGGCATAATCGAAGCACTTGCGCAAATTGTATGTCTATGTTAATGTTGCCATAAGAAAGCATTTCTGTGAAAGTTAGAAGTAACCAAGATGGCTTTTGTTAAAAAATTGTTCGTATTTAACCAATCCATTGAAACGAAAAACATAATAATACGAGAAAATTTCCAAGTGTATGGAGAGGTTCATAGTGATGATAACGACAAGTGGGGAAGTAATTGTCGAATTAAGTAAGCTGCGGTAGCAAGTGGTTCTAAAGGTGTTGTTCAAAATGAAGAAAGAAACCAATTGGACAAAATAGAAATAAATGACACAATGCAAGATGAAAAGGAAAAGAAGAAGAAATGGTGGAGTAATGGAAGTAAATAACATTGTGGAAAATGACTGTAAGACCCAAGAAGTTGCTAAAATTCAAGTAGCAAAATTGTGTAAAGATGAGACAAGAATGCAGAAAAAATAATGAAAAAAGTAATAAGAATCAAGTGGGAAAGAATATTATTGAAAAAATAAGCATGGAAGTTTAACAACTATGAAAGGAAACCTAAATGACCATCAAGAAATAAGTCAAAAGGCTGAGAACAGTCACAGGCAAAGAGTCCCGAAATAAGGGAGAAACTGAAGAAAATAAAACAAAAATTTCAACAAGACGACGACAAGGTGGAAATTATGTAAATTGTGAAGAAACCCAAGGAAAATAGCAACATAGACTGGATATATAAATGAACAGGAATCTAGTGTAGTGATAAATGAATCTAAGGTAAATTTGATTAAATAAAAATTAATTTTCTTTCATTACAGACTTATAAAATAATGACTGTTAATCTAAGTAATCTTATAAGTTCTACCAAATTCTCACTATTTAAATACTTTACCTATGGACATGTCACAGATATTCTTCTGGTGCAAAAAATATAGAATCCAGATCTTCATATTCCACGATATTTTACACTTACAAACATATGGAAAGATTCTAATTCTGGAGTTGATATTATTTATAAAAATGGGATAAATGTTAAAACATTAGATCTTAATGAAGGAAAAGTAATATATGTAGTGATGAATGACATTAAATTAATAAACTTACATGTACCATCTGGGAACAATAAGAAGAAATAAAGAAATCTATTTTTTAAAGAAAACTGTATCTATCTTCTGAGAAATTATAGTGAGAAAATAATTATGGGGAGATTTTAACTGTGTAATTAACAAAAAAGACCAATTTCCAAATTTTAACAATTCCATTGAATTAACAGAAATGGTTGATAGATTGAAACTCATTGATTCCTGGGATTATATATGCAAAAGTTTTAAAAGCTTTACCTTTTATACCTATGAGTAGAATCGATAGAATATATATTTCTGAGAAGATAAAAAATAATGTCAGAAGAACAGAGATATTACCAGCTACTTTCACAAACCACCTTTTGCTTATAATGCTACATCCAAATGATTCCTCAGGGAACAAAACAATTACGAGGATCATGCAAATTAAACTGCACAGATCTTGATGACAATCACACCAAGGAAGAAGTAAAGAAAGCCTGGGATGAAAGTTTTAAAAAAAACTAATAAATATTCTAACACTTTAAATTGGTGGACGCACTGTGCAAATAAAATAATTTGTAGACGTTGAAAAGATGTTCATTAGAAAAATGTTGTTGGGAAAAGAGCACTTTGGAATTCTACCACCTTGCTCTAAAAGAATAATACTTTATTAAACCAACCACACAAGAGATTCAAAAAGAATTAGAAAGACCAAATCTAAAATTCTCAGCACCGAAATACTACAAATGGAAGCAATTAGAACAAAAGTTAAGTCACAGACAACTGCAGAAGAAGAAAGTTTCAATTGACTTTGACAAGGCTATTGACCAGATTAAACACATTCACTTAATGATAGAAATGAAAAAATTGGGCAACTCTAAAAATGTAATGAACTTAATAACAAATATCATTTCAGATATAAAATCTAAACTATGTATAAATGGTGAACTCACTGACAATATTGACAGCAATAGAGAGTACCAAAAGCAAGCCCTATTTCAACGATTATTTCTGTTCTAGCAATTGAAACAATTGTTTTAATGTTAACCAAAAAATTGCTAATCTTAGTATTTACAACTGTAATGCTGCACTGAGGGCTTATGCTGATGACGTCAGCATATTAACAGAAAAACTGGAAGATGTTAGGATTTTGAAGACGGTTTTAGATAAATACTGCGAAATATCAGGATCAAAACTGAATCAAGATAAAACAACGATAATGAAGTTTGGAAAACCGAAGATGATGAAATACAAAGAGGGTAAAAACAATAGAGCACCAGAAGATCTTGGGAATAACTTTCCAAAAAACCATATCGGATACCACAAATTACAATTGGAAAATGTTTTTGAGTAAAATTAGAACGTCAATCCACATGTTCTCGAATAAAATTGTAAATTTATTTCAAAAAGCGGAAATTATAAACAGCATCATTCTAACAAAAGCATTATACATTGCACAAGCATAACTGATCCCTAAAACAATAACAATATGTTTAATGGGAGCAGCCTCACGATTCGTACGGCGGAAAAATATATATAAAGTTAATCCACAACTATGATTTTGGAGCAAGATAAAGGAGGCTTAAACCTTAATGACATTGGAAACAAATTTAAAGGATTATTTATCAAAAGGAATTTGATATTAATAAGAAGTGAAACGACAAATGAGACGAAATTGGTTTTTGAAATGATAACACCACGCAGCAAATCGCCTCCAATGGTGTTGCCAAGGTCACCGAAGGAGTTAAACAACGTTGGTATATATTTTCTCGAAACAAGTTATATGGAAAAAACTCATTAACTCTCCAACGGGACTTGCAAAAAACAAAGAAATATATAAATTCCTTCCACTAAAGACGGAGAAAAATAAACTCGAATTAAAATATAAACATGTACCCTGGCAATTGATTTGGGAAAAAATAAGTAACAAAAGAATAGACAGTGACGCAAAAGGAACCTGGTATAAAATTATAAACGACGTTGTTCCATGCAATGAAAAATTATTCAAAATAGAATTATCAGAAACATCAGTATGCACATGTTGTTAGTAGTCCACAACTCGACATTTCCATTCAGAAATTGGATGCACATAAATTGGAAAAAGCACATAGATATCTGGAAATGGACAAAGAAAAACATAGGACGAATTACAAGTTTTACAAGACGAAAACCTGCATATACCTGACGTCATATACCCCCGAAAATAGGTGAAATCAGAAATAAATAATGCAAGTACTTGGTTAAGCGCAAATGATGCATCACACTATATAAAATTACAAAGAAGCAAACCTCATGGACTTCAAATTAGAAATACTAACAAAAATCAGAAGGCTACGAAAATTTGGTAAATATATCAAAGACTACGCAACATACTCGGAATAATTGCAGTAATTAAGAGAAAAGCGGAGTGCACACATTTATGAAGATAGAACGAATCTACCTTTAGTTGAGTCAACACGAAATTAAGACGAACCAATAAAGAAGAAACTAACAAAAGGGTGTAGTGCACACCGAATACCGCGATGGTGGGGGCTGTTGTTAAAAAAAGGTGGTGGAGCATGAGACTCATAATCTCGGGGTCGTGGGTTTGAGTCTCACGTTGAGCGCATCATATTGCCACACGCAATCGTTGCCGGGCAACGACTGTAACACAGGTATTACGTCTTAGGTATTCTTAGAAAATAATATTTCATGGACTGGTTCACTGAGATACTTATATAATAAACGTAACGTAGGTGTAAGTCAATGCTTTCTTTTGACAAGCATAGACGTAGTTTTTGCGCAAGTGCTTCGATAATACCAAATTGAAGAATGGCGAAAAAAGGTGGTTTTAAAATGATGATGGAGAAACAGAATATTCGAAGAGGTTTCTATGAGGATATAGCCAAATACAACTGGATGGTGCCAAAATGTTAGTTCAAATACGTGGGAAAATAATAATAATAATAATAATAATAATAATAATAATAATAATAATAATAATAATAATAATAATAATCACAACTTTTAAAACGATACTCTACGTAACACATTGAAAGTCGGTGACTGCCGAGAAATAGGTTTTACGTGATATAAGGAAAGATTATCTCACGAATGAGGAAGTTCGACATGTATTTAAAAAGTTTCGAACAAAGTATTAAGTACTCTAAAGTGACTTATGTTTTAGAAAGGAAACAAGTATTCTGAAAAGTAAGGGAATCTTTCAAGTATAGCACAAAGCTAATGTATATGATGGTATGAATATAAAAATGTTTTTTTCGAAAATACGGAATGTTAACGTAACCTCTTCTAGTATAGAATAAAAAACAAAATGCTAAATAGCTAAGGGAGGGAAATTTTTGAAATCAAACAGATTTAGAAGACCTCCGTGCGCAATCGGCTAGCGCGATCGGCTCGTAACCGAAAGGCTGTTGGTTGGGGGGCGAAAGTCTTCTCTTATGTGCACTTTTATATTGTGTCGTATTAATTCCACTTAATTTTACATTCCCTTGCAATAATGTAAACTTATACCGCATCCTTCCACATGTTGTAGCGCAGGTCGGATAGCTCTGTTGGTCACAGTTGCTACTTGGATGTTGAGCTTAAGAGTTGTCTGCCTGGCTGATCGGTGCAAGTAGTGTTAGTGTACCGTCTCGCGCGGATAGACTTCGGTGTCGGTGTTATTCGCGTTCTTTTTTTATTGAAATTGTTATAGTGTAGACAAATTTATTGTAGCGAAGAGTTAGTTTTCAGTTGTACAATGTATAGGGGCAGCGCTCCTTTACGGGGACAGGCAAGCATTACCTCGCTCCCCAGTAAGAAAAATGCTGTGGTGATTGACTATGCTGAATCCATTACTGGTGGGGTCTGAGTAAGGAAAATCGCAGACATGGTTACTGCAAGGGATGTTATGTATGCATCCCGTATAAGAGGTGGAAGTTTGTGTATTTATTTGTTGAATGAAGAAGCAGTGGATAATTGGTAAGTGAAGGACATGTTATTAGGGACATAAGAATTCCAGTGAGAAATTTTGGTAACGGAGAGGGTAAGGTATCTTTGCACCATGCATCACCTAGCATAGATGACGTCTTTATCCATAATATGTTATCAAGATATGGGGAAGTCGTAAGTGACATTAAAGAACTGATGTTAGGACCCGGAAATTATTTGTCTCACGTGAGGTCGTTTACGCGATTATGGGCACTTTGCCCGGGAATGTACGTATCAGGAAGAAAAAAAAGAACAGGCAACTGAGGTGGAGGAGAAAGACAATAAAAGTGGGGGTAGCAGAATCGATGGAGCATTACCTTCTCCATAGAATTAACCTTCACTCGCGGAAGTGGTGAAAGGGCCACTAAAAGCGCCGAGTAAACCCTTATCTGATGATGTGAGGGAAACGGCGAAGATAAGTAAGAAGAGACCGCTTGTAGAGGAGGAAATGAAAAGACTAGAAAACACAAGAAAAGAAGAAAATAATGTAGACGAGAGAAGTGACAATATTATAGGAAATGGAATAGAAGGAAACGTAGAAGTAAAGGAAATAGTTGAAAATGTATGTGGGGTTCCTAAAAGTTCCGGAAAGAAGAGTGAAGAAAAGAAGACTGATATTTATGAATCATCTGTGGAACAGGAAAAAGGTGGGGGAGTAGAAGAGTCCAATATAGTCATGAAAGATAGTGAGAAAACATGTGCGAATAAAAGTAATCAGAATAATGACGAAGAAAGACAGTTAGTTACGAAACAGGTTAATAATAATGAATTTTATGAAAAACTTATGAGTGTTATGATCTGGCCAGAAAATTGCCCTGTGACTAAAAGACAAGCGGTAATTGTAATGTGTACGTCGGACAGACACAAAACTTTAAGTATAGTAAAAGATTATACGAAAGATCCGGTTTTAATTCTCCCCGTATTAAATTTAATACAACAAAAATGTGAAGATCAAGAAAGGAAAATTCATATTCAAGAACTGAAAAGGTTAATAGAGAAGAAAGACACAAAAATGTAACTTTTATGTTTGTTCCTTGGTGTTGTTTCGTAACTTTATCCTTTCATAAAGATGGCAAAGTATGTTAACACGATCGTGACTTTGAATGTTAACATACTACGATCAGAAACAAAGAAGCTAATGTTACAAGAATATTTACGAAAGAATAAAGTTGATATTTTATTATTACAGGAGGTAGCAATCACTAACTTTAATTTTCTGAGAGTATACGATAGTATTATAAAAGTGGGGGAAAAGAAAAGGGGAACGGCTATTGTTTATAAAAATTGTTTTGTGGCTCGAAACGTAGAAACGAGTTAATGACATAACCATTATTAACATTTATGCACCATCAGGAAATAATAATAAAAACGAAAGAAAAGAATTTTATAATAGTGATTTTGTGTTCCTATTTGCTAATGCCAAAGGAAAAATTATTTTCGCGGGTGACTTTAATTGTGTGCTAAATAGTAATGACTGTATAGGGAAGCAGACATATTGTGAAGCATGAAAAAAAAATATTACAGAAAATGAAGCTTTCAAATATTTGGGAAAGGAAAAAAATATATGTGCAATTCACTTTCCTACATAATGATATAGGGTCGCGAATAGATTGAGTTTATGTATCTGACGACTTCGAGTTGGAGGTGACTTTTATTTGTGTTGACCCCGTACCTTTCAGCGACCATGTTGCTGATCGCTTCCGAGCGGTGCTACATCATAGCCCACGGGTAAGAGGGCCGTATTATTGGAAGCTAAAAACGTCTTTGCTGTTATGTAACCAAATAAAAGAGGCATTCAAGGAAATGTGGAGTAATTTGGAAAAAAAGAAAGAAATTTTACAGCGATATTGCTGAGTGACGTTTGTACTAAATTACGAATAAAGAATTTTTTTTCTGTGGTAGTCAAGAATGAAAAAGAGGAATGAAGAGAAAAAGGTTAATATGTATTACAGATGCCTACATGAGTATTATGAATAAAAACGTTAGATAGAGAAGACTTCCAGAATGTAAATTATTAAAAGCAATGTTGTTAAGTGAATATAGGAAGAGATTAGAGGCCGTCAAAATTACAAGTAAGGTCGGAACAAATTTCAACCAGGAACTGACTACTAGCATGTACCATCTTGTAGCGGAACGAAGACGGCAAGTCAACAATTTAATTAGATTTATTGAAACTGAAGAGAATACGAAAATAAATTCACAGTAAGATATTATGAATAAAGCGTATAAATATTTCCTTGAACGTTATGGCACTTCTAAAATAGGACTGGAAATCTTTAAAATTGAGAGATTAACTAAATAACTACAAGCTGAACCCGGAGGATGTAATTCATTTGGTAGATGAATAACGTGTGACTATGTGAATTTGGGATTGTGCGTCGAACAAATCACCTGAAAGTGATGGCCGTCCAGGTGAATTTTATAAATAATGTTGGGATATAATTGGAAATGATTTTACACAGTTAGTAACTGTACTTGATCGTGGCAAATTAACTTCATCGCAATATAAAGGAATCATAGTATTAGTGAAGAAAATACCAACTGCAAAATGTATAAATCAATATCGACCGATCACTTGGTTAAATTGTGATTATAAAATAATAGCAAGAATCATAGGTACAAGAATAAAGTCATTAATGAACAACGTTATACATCCAGCTCATGCTGCAGGAGTTAGTGGCAGAACAATGTTAGAAACAGTAAAAGATAAAAGGTTGCCCACTTCGCTAAACCCACTGGTAATTGAATTACATGCTAAGATAAGTATATCTTCTAAATCCAGAGAACTAACTGCAGTTAAAGGTTATGCTAATGACGTAACAATAGTTAGAAATAGTAACAAGGAGGTAGAAGATGTCCTACAAAAGATAGGTAAGTTCAGTCAACATGAATTTCAGGAAGACAAAATACTTGCAGTTGGAAAAAGATGAAACTATAAACATGAAAAAATAGAAATAGTTTCCGAAATAATGATTTTGGGTTTATGGTTCAATAAAAATGTAAATAACAAGGCATACAAAAATTATGACATAATAGTAAATGCTGTACAAGGATTACTTAATGATTTGGTTCTAAGAAAATGGAATCTGCAACAAAGCATTTGGTTTGTGCAGACGTATCTTTTAGCAAAAGTATGGTACGTTGCTCAGGTCCTACCAACACCAAAGATGCATGTTGCAAAACTCAAAGAATGTATTGGGCAGGTATTATGGAGTGGATGTGTGTTTAGAGTTCCTCTACAAGTGCTGTGTAAGCCCAAGTCAGAATGTGGATATGGCCTGAGTGCAATTGAGGGAAAATGTGAGGCACTATTTGCAAAGGAATTAGTAAGATCACTTCAGGATGAAAATACATTCTCAAGCTATTGGTCATATTATTGGATAAAAGAAGTAGGAGCTGAAAACCCTCCAAATCTGCAAATTATACCTCACAATCTCAATGTAGTTCAGCAAAGTATGAAATGTGTAGTATATTGCAGTGTAATATATAAAGAAATAATTGATAATAAGGTAAGTAACATTTGAAATATTGAATTTTGGTTTAACTATGAAATGGGTAAAGATGGATTTATTACGTTATTTTGTTTTTTTATTCTGGAAGGACTAATTCGTTTTATGAGAGAAAATAATTTAAAAGATAAGAATTTGAGGACGTCTTTTGACTTTAGAATTTAGACTTTCAAAATAAATTGGCATCGTCTGAACGCCGATCATAAAACTTTATGATATAATTTAAACAAAGTAACAACTAATGAAAATTTCCGGAGTATAAACAGATGGAAGAAGCATGAAAGAAAAAGCAGGAGCATTGACAAATACTGCTATTGGCTGAGAACAGACCTACGTCACTTCGTGACTAACCTATCGGAGATACTTCACGTGCAGTAGGAATTGATCGCCATTGGACGCCAAAAATCATCACGTCAGAGAAGGGTGGAGTTAATTTCGAAGATTTTGGGACTCCTGCGGGGAAAACTGGTACAAAAAAAACAAATACCACGGGGACGCGAGCTTATGAGTATTCTTATTCTTATGTTCGGCTTATTCTTATGTTGCTTATGTTTACGCTTCATCAGAGTTCGTTCTCGTTAGTTAATGACGAGGTCGGATACTCTGATTGTTGAAATAGCAGACTTGACTTTCGTGAGCGATGAACTTTTTTCTTTGGAAAATGAACTATTCACGATTTTGTTGACTTGTTGTTCGTTATTATGTTACATTAAGAGCAGTTCACATGTTGGTCACTCTGCTTGAGTTGATAACAACTTTAAAGAACTTTGATAATTTTTGAACGTACGCATTTGGTCAGTTACAAGTTTCGGTCGCCGCGTGCTACGAGCAAATTGGATTAGAATTCAAACAAGCAATACTTCATCATAAGTAGTCGGTGCAAGTTTCGTTCGAGGTTTCGCTAAAATTCTCGGCCGTAAAATATAAACTCATCAACTGAACGCCAAAGGGTTATGAACTTTGATAAATGCCGTCAAGTGCGATGTCTTCGTCAATGGGAACGGAAGGACGATGGGCATGGCATCCTTTATGCTGCATGGATGCTGCAGCTTCTAACTCGGATGAATGGGAGAATTGTGAAGGAGTAGCGGTAACCATGAATGGTATGGTCTGAGATGGGGCGTGTTGGCCTTACACCACTTCATTGTGACCACTGAAGGTTCACCTTGAAGTACGATTGTTAAGGTAATTATTGACTGGCTGCGTCCAGTATTTTGTTGACTATTCGCTGAGAGAATAATCAGTGAATTGAACTCTGTGTTTGTGTTATTCGTCATAGACTCTTGAGGCAATCAAGAACGTTAATTGATAAGGTCATGGAAGAAAAACATTGATCGTAGAAAAATCATACTCTCAATTGTATAACTTTAATTGATCGTTGACTGGAACAATTGTGTGGCCAGTATTCTAATTTCTTAAAGAGAGTAGGCAAGTATTATGTATTGTAATTGTGATTTTGGGGGAATATTTAAAGGGTATATGTTGGGGAAGTGCTTGCGTGTGAAATGTTAGTGAGTAAGGATTATGTGTAATTTTGATAGAATAAATAATTAAGATCAATTTTACACAGTGTTGTGTTTCCTTCTTGTAAGGACTAGGTATATTTTACGACCTATAAAATGGGCCGAACCCTAGATGCCCTGGTTGTTTTGTAGTTAGTAGGACAGTACTAGCAGTATGTGGATGCTGACTTCAGGGAGTCAGGTAAGTGTATAATGAGCGACTGCTTCGCCCCCCCCCCCGTAATTAAAGTAATGTTATAATACATAGAAAATTTTTATCTAGGTTTTCAATAACCAGTTGATTTGGGTTAAGCTGAGAGTATTGCTGAACTTTTCGTAGTTTCATTGTTATGTCTCATTTGACTCTATCTCTCTCTTCACTGCAGTGCGAAGTGACATACCTTGTAAAGTGTACCGCCAGCTGTATGAAGTCTCAGCGCAGCATACTTAGTTCAGTCGGGAGATATGGATACATGGAGAGCTGACACGTAATCGTCACATTAAGTCGTCGTATTGACATTTCCTTTTACAAACGTTTCCTAGCAATGACTTGAAAAAATACTTACAATGAGAGAATTTAATTATTACTTAATGTTAATAGCTGCGATCAATTTGAATTGTTTTCGGAATAATAATCTGATAGCATTATGTATTTGTATTATGATCTATTGAAAATAAAACTTGTTAAATGTTCTGGATATATTACAAAAACTAGCAAATTATCTTTGTTCTATCAGGCGAGGGGGAGAGGACGTACGACATGATATTGGCTTACCGCTACCATGTTCCATTTACACAGCCTTCGGATCATTGGATCGGAATTTATGGTAAGGACCCTTACTTGCTTCTGAAGAGCAAATAAGTTAATTGTTCCTCCATTGCTCATGCAAAGTTTGTAACTGCTTTTTTGACACAATATTCTTTATTTTTTCTGATACAACTTCCAAAATGTTGACAAATACCATACTTTCATGCGTAAGTGAAATTTCTCTACTGCGGACTTTCATGGGGTTATAAAATTTCTCCTATATTCAGAAGTATTTCTCATTTTTGGGAAATATAAGAGTACGTAAATGAAGTGGAGTTTGCGAAAATAATTTGTGGTTATGTTTCTTTATTAATGTTATTACAACGCGGCAAAATAAATCGAGTTGCGCACTTTTCAACTCACGCACGATTCAACTTATGCATGATTCAACTTTTCTACCTGCGCGGCGGAGGGTCAAGTTGTGATGATGTACGGGGTAATCCTCATGGTTGGACAAGGAAAAAGTTTACAGACTACCGTCGCCGTCAACGTGTGACCCTTCTTAAGAAATATAAAAGTTATTGCACTAGACGTGCAACACCATATTCATATTTCCTTCACCGTAGTAACAGTTAATCTATGAAAATAAATATATTTACAAATATACACGGTACATTGCTAATTATCCAATTAAAATATATTTTGAAATATTTTGATTTTTCTTTAGCAACAAAAACCCTCCTTCTTCCTTGATTCAAGAAAATTGTAAACCTGGAAATAATTTTTCTAACTATTAACTTATTTCTGACTTTGGATATTCCAAATAACATTTTCTGCAGCATAAAATGGTGCCAAGAAAATCCAAACCAGTAGATATTTGTTCACCACCAATTGAAAATATAAATTCCATAACAATCCCCGCCTTTTAGAAATTTCGAAAATGTTGTTGATTTTTACCTATATTCTGCTATACAAGAGCAACAACCCGTCAAGAACTTCATGGCTCTATTACTTATTCTCTGTGTTGATGAATGAGCAAGTCAATCGATAAGTCACAACGGCGTAGTATGTACAGAAATTACGAAAATCTAAAGTCAAAAGACGTCCTCAAATTCTTATCTTTTAAATTATTTTCTCTCATAAAACAAATTAGTCCTTCCAGAATAAAAACAAAATAACGTAATAAATCCATATTTCCCCATAGTTAAACCAAAATTTAATATTTCAAATATTACACATACTCAAAAACCAATATGAACTTTTTGTAAAACAATATGAAAGAGTAAGTAAAAATAAAACATAAGAACAAATCTGTTAGATTTATATTATGATGTTCACCACTTTATGAAAATAAAATCTTCAAATCCATTCCCTTTTCTGCGTAAAATTACTACACGTTTCAAAAATAACAAAGAAAGATTAAAAAAGGAACTCTCTCACAACATAAGTGTATCAACACCTAAAAACACATGAACAAAATGGGCTAAATTAATTTACATGGAAATATAAAGTACAATTGGCTCGTCAGGAAAGTGAGAAATTCTGTATTCGAAGGAATGTTAGAAAAAAAAGAAGACTGTTCAAGGGAGACAAACTGTTCATTCGCTACCAGTTGTTATTCACTGAGCCCATTTAAATTAATTTTATTCATTGCATTTCTTTTAGTGATTAGTAGATGCGGTGTCAAGAGTGTCATACTTCCGAGCAACCACTGTGAAAATCCACGAAAATATAATGCTGGATACCAGTTATATGGGTAAGTTACATATTAATAATTTCATCAGTTCCGTGAATTAATGATTCATTGAACCATATTGCTCCTAAAGACGAAAGCTCGTGGGAATGGGTTTTCTTGAAGTTGTTGTGAATAAAATATGTTTCTCTCCTTAAGTATTTAAGCCACACTTCAACAAATGTTTCGCATTCCATCATTAAAATTTCTTCTGTATGAATGATTGAACAAGTACAAATGTTTTGCTTCATTTATTTGATTTTACTCCGATACTAATAAAATAAATAACGAAATTAAAATATTTAACGAAATGATCAGTATTTCTCAAGAAGGGCCACACGTTGAAGGTAGTCTGTAAACTTTTTCCTTGTCCAAACCTGAGGACTACCCCCTACATCACCACAGCTTGACCCTCCGCCGCACAGGTAGAAAAGTTGAATCATGCGTAAGTTAAATCGTGCGTGAGTTGAAAAGTGCGGACCCCCAAAAAATCTTCAAAATTGAGATTTTGAATGTTTACTGTTTTAAAGTAATGAGGGTGAAAAGGGAATGAAACAAACCTAACCAGGAAAATGGTGTATAATTTTCTGTTGGAAACTCTTATTTCACTCTTTATATCTGTACAATACTCCGTGCAGAAAAATCAAATCCNAAAAAAAAAAGATTCAATAGTTTAAGTACTTCTCATCATTGGTAGTTCGTTGATATTCGTCGTCTGTTTTTTGTTCATTCTAATATGTGATATGTTGTTGGTTGTATCGCGATCTTCATTGATTTTACATCCAAGTATATCGTCGAAATCTAGGTTCGTTTGTTATCTTGGAGTCAATATCAAAAAAAAAAAAAAAAGAGTGTATCACTTGTGCAAGAACTGTAGTAGTTTAAAATATACCTAAAGAGTCAACAGAATGTTACCTTAGTGAAGATTCCTGCATGGTATGGGAGAGAACGTTCCCAGGACTGAAACTTTACAAATGGAAAGAACTACATTTTTTTTCATGAATTTTGAAAGGAAGTCTGTCGAAGAAGGAGTCTGTCGAAGTATTGGTAAAATCAGTGATGCTAAAATAATGGTACCCAAGTTAGTAATCTGAAAAATAGTCGGAACATGTAAAGACTTTTTTCGTGTTTAAAATCTATTGCCTGGCGTACAAAATGATGTCACGGAGACATGTGAGAAAAGATGTACTTCCATTTGAACTGCGCCAACTCACATATTCGCTCATAAAACCTCTTCATCCGCGTGGCAGCCAGTCATTGGAAGTGGGGTTGACGACACTTTGAAACACAAATATAAAGTTATTCCCACAAAGATAACGAAAGAGCATAGTTAGAATAAGCGCCACGATCACACCATTGATTGATTGTTCGACAACTCTTCTCGGAGCTTCCAATCATAAACTTAAATGTAAACAAACCTAACCGTCTCTGCTGTATTGATAACTCTGCTCACCGTCTCTGCTGATTGACTCTGTGTCCTTGTGTCATTGAGACAAAAGATACTGGCAAAAGGTGTCGCCCTCTAGCTCGCACACCCGCTTGAAGGAGGGAAGGTGCGCGATGGCTTGTGCGCAGCAGTCAGAGAGGGGAGTGGAGTTCCTAAACCGATATGAGAGGCAGACAGAGACACCATACATCGTTTTTCCCTTCAGACAACCGGTGCATAAGTTGCACAGAAGTTGTCTATGCTTCCAGCGGTTTCGGCGTAATACAGCGAAATTGGGGGACCCCAACTCAGTCGAAATGATTTCCTTCTTTCACTAATCATAGTGACATTGGGTCAAGTAGTTGGTGTGACCGTATCCGGTCCATGCCTCGTTATGATATTCTCTTCCATTCTAAACCATTCTCTTCCCACTGAACTACAGAGAGTTTCATTTCCCTTCTCTGTTACATCGAGCAAACGAGATATATTGTTTTTATTCACGTTTTGAGTCTTTTAAAGACGCCTTATTAATTTGTATTTCTTGATTATTTTTTGTATTTTCTTTGCTGGAGTTCACAACGCAAACTGTCATTCTTTTTGAAGTAGTGAAATAATGATTTTTTTTTTCATTTGCNTATATATATATATATATATATATATATATATATATATATATATATATATATATATATATATATAACATACACCGTAAATTGTTTTCCTTTGTAGTTCAAAGTATGTGTGTAAGGAATAAGGAAAATAAGTGTATAACGTTTATAAATAATAATGCAAAGATAAATATTCATTTATTTATTCGTTTATTGCTACTCATTTGGATACCATGCCTCTGTGCTTAAAAGAGAGCTCTTTGTTTCCCTTATAATATATATTTATTTAATGGAAGATGTAAAATGTCGTTCTTTCCTCTTACACTACAGTGAAGCAAAAGTATATGTAATTTCTTACAAGACTTTCAGGAATTGTAGAAACGTTTTCATAGATTGGATGTTTTCTTTGTTTTCACATTCCTTTTTAAAATAGTACTATAATATTGAAATATTTATGTCTTTTGTCAGTGTAGAACGTGTCTTGAAACCAACTTGCTTATCGATGAACGAATGTAAACCAATCTTGCTCTGCTGTGAATATTTTTAAGCTCCCTTTTACTCACATTTGCACGGTAACTGTCAAGGAAAATTCCTCGACATAAAAAATCCGTACTTTAAATGCGATTCTAAGGGAATGAATTTGGATCTCTTGTCTTGTCTTAGAAAGAAAAGAGCGATAAGAAAGCGAAAAATATTAACGAACATAAAAATGTTGTACTTTGTACATTTATGAAGTCATATTTTATACTTTTAATTTTCTTTATCAGACAGACAAGATTGGAGATCTTACATTTGAATATTGACAACTAATGATACACTTTTGTGTTTTTCGCTAACACTTAGACCCGTACACAACAATGCGCTCTACATCTTTACACTACATACATTACAGCAATCACACATAACTTGCAACACGGCAACTTTTTTATTGATTTGTTTTTCTTGATATTGTATTTTTATTGGTATTGTTACAATGATCATACATAGAAATTCTGTACTTACGAAATATCAGTGCGTAATTGTATGAATAATAACATTGAAAAACTGACACTTTTCACATTACATTTCATTTCTTCATGAATGAAACTATTGAATAGGGCATATCGAATAATCTAGTAGAAAATTTCGAAAAATTCAAGTTGAAAAACTCAAATTTTGGTGAAATAATCTGAATTTGTGTGCAGCACTGATACTTCGCATTGTGTAAATCGGTTAAGACGAGATTAGTTTAAAAGTATTTATTTCACAAACATTTACATTAGTTTTACGTTATTTAGTATTGTCAAAAAGTTCTCTCCATTACCACGTGAATGATTGTAAATATGTTTACAAATTTGAATTGAAATAAATCGCATGACTATAGCTGAATTCTAGAAAATTTCCTTCCAAGATATTGTCAGTGTGACTTGATAGTACTCTTAACTGTGAGAACCTGAATTTGAACAACATTATATTCAGATTTGAAAAGGTTGTGACATAATTTTGGATCACTTTGAACCTAATTTTGGACCATTTGAACCTAAATAAAGAGTTTCTGATCATATGACGTCACATCGTGAATTAATTCAATCAATTATTGATAACGAGTGTGATTCCGAGGTAATAATTTGTGATAATTATTAGAATTAGTTTTCACAGTTCATATCTCATCCACAAAAGTAAAATGAATGTACAATGCGTACAATGGACAAATTGAAAATTTCAAAGTCACAGCTCATTGGAAATTCAGTATTAACTTTTGTAGTACAGATAGAATCTACCCGCGTTTGAAAATATGATTATCTGACAATGAACTCGTGTTAGGGCGAAATACCTATTAGAGAATTTCTACCTAGGAAACCAAAACGATAACACTTTTTTAGTTGAAGAAAAGTTACTTCGGAACCCCACGTGTGATTTGGCATTGCTATTGAATATTCAAAGAATTGAGTCAAAATGAGGTTTAAACACAGTTACTCTTCCAAATTTAATGTCAAAGTAACATTGCAAATTATCTCACAAATGCTTCTTTTACAAGTAAAAGAAGCATTTTTGTCAATGATTTGTCAATGATTTGTCAATGATTTTGTCAATACTTCGAGCTTTTCGAATGAGTTTCAATACTTTTTCTTCTCAAACATAAGCCTCACTCTTTCTTACTTATAAACAACAAATGACTTTTGGTAAATGCAACGTGAGTTTACACTTATGGCAAAGTTAACGATACTAAATCATCCTATTACCCATGCTTGACAACCCAAATTTGCAAGTATAGGTAACTTCTTACCGAAAGAAAGTAATTGGTGTGGGGAATTGTCAGTAAGGAACATAATATCGTGGACAGAGATATTATTGATAGTGAACTGAAATGTGTTCAAAGAGAGTGGAGATTAAACGCGTTCATTCCTTATGAAGATCTTTGGCTTGTGGGAACTTGTGATTCAGCCTCTTCCTCCTGCCTACGCTTGTGCGTCTTCCGCTGGCGGTGGCGACATCCCGCCGCCGGGGTGCGCGGCGCCAGCGCCTGGGGAGGCGGGCGCTGGAGTGTGCAAGGGTGGGGGTGGCGGCGGAGGTACCGGCGGTCCGGCGCCTGTCTGAGGCGGCGGCGATGGCGCGTTGGCAGCGGCGGCGGCAGCGGCGGCAGCGCGATGGAGTGACGTCAGGGGACTCAATCCCAGTCCGAAGCTCAGACCAGCCTGCTGGAAGCTCGCCACCTGCACGAATAAATTGTTCTTTATTGCAATTCAAAATTACGGTAGTTACGAAATATATATTTCATAGAAACGAAATATTTATTTCGTAGATACGAAATATTTATTTCGTAGAAGGATAATGACTTAATCGATTGTAGTTCATTTTATTTTGCGAGGAATAGGCAACACCATGTCAATATTAGTACCGCGTCATAAGGATAGGAGTTGTCGTGTCACTTTGTCGATATATCTGCATGCACTGATTCAGTGCGCTACGTGAAGGAAATATCGATTAGTCTGGGTGACGATCTGGAGATATCGAAGTATGACAGCCAACGGTGGTGACAGCTTAGAAAAGAGGGACGGTGGCTCGGGAGAGCATCGAGGGTTGTGACGCGAGGAAGGCAGACTGTTTGCGAGGATAAGCGGAGACTTCATGACAGGAGCACTGGACATGCTTGAAGCCGTCACAAAAAACTATCGATTGCTTATTTCTTTGTTGACCTGATGAACAGTCAATCATTAGTTCCGTTCACATCAACGTGGGTATATTGATTCACACGATTATCCATTGCGCCCATATTATTGTGCCGGAACCAAGAGAAGAGAGGCGTGTCTGTGAGGTCGTTCGTCCACGATGTTCCTGGTTTTAATAATTCTCCTCAACATGTATAATATAAGGAACATTCCGTTTTTATATGATGGTGTTAATAACAATGCATTCTTAAAGTTTTTCTTTATTTCATGAGAAAAAAGCGAAAAAAATAAAATAAAAGAACATAATGACTAATAAAATGGTTCAAACATAGATTAATGAACAATGTATTTAAGAGAGGGTCTCAATAATTGCACAAACAATTCACACTAAATCACTTTATTTCGAGGGAAAAGAGTGATAAAATAAAACAGCAAACTAAACATGCATACTGTGGTATCATTTACAACAGACATGAAATGTTTTCTGAGCTCAACTTGGGAAATTATCAAGAAAAAATAATATCATCAAAAATTAAAACTATGTGCTTTCAATTTTGTCTCAATTGTTTGTTCTTATCTCATAAAAATATCCGTCAACCGAGTGCGTCGTCAACAAAAAAACACAGATAAGTTCTAAACAGGTAGAGAAATACATGAACAATAAGAAATGTAAAATCTATCGTTGATATTAGTTAATGTTATCATTTTTACTATATGAATGTGAAATAGAGAGGAAAATAAACATTTTGAGGCGTTTCACAACCAGCTCTGATTTTTTTCTTCAAAACGAAATGGAACTCATTTTAAAAGACCAACCCAAATTTGTTTCTTATCCTACTAGTGGTCATACGCAGTTTGTAACTGCTTTTTTGACAATAAAGTTTATTATTATTAATAAAATTTGTTAAGTAAATTATTTTCACTCGTCACATTTTGTCATAGCATGAAAGTCAAGAAGTGTTGGCGTCTTAAAATCCCTGCATGTGCTGGTTTGTATGAGTGCGTTTAACCTTATATTACAAAATTCTTAGGTCTCCATATTCAAGACAACCTCAAATGGAATTGTCACATTGACAATCTTAATTCCCAATTAAGCAAATTGTGTTACGCATTCCGAATCTTAGTTAACGCAGTTAGTCCACGTATTTCCCGTTGCGTATATTTTGCAAACGTTTACTCCCATTTACGTTACGGCATTACCTTCTGGGGTAATTCCGGTCAGAGTATTCAAACTTTCAGAATTCAGAAGAGGATAGTTCGGATAATTTGTAAATCTCACCCCCGAAACTCTTGTAAACCTTTATTCAAGGAATTAAATATCTTAACACTTCCCTGCATTTATATTTATGAAACGGTCGTGTTTGTTAAGACCGAATTACTGAAGTGCCACCCTTGCTTTATACGAAACAGTCTCGTTCACGAACACTATACACGCAATAGTAGTAATATTCATCGCCCTAGAGTGTCAACCACTCTTTGCCAAAAGGGACCATACCATTCGGGAATCGTTCTATATAATTCCCTGCCCAAGAATATAAAAGATATTATGAAATTGAATATCTTCAAATCCGCGGTTAAAAACTACCTCCTGCACCAGTGCTTCTACACTGTAAAAGAATTTATTGATTTTAACAAAAGTTAAATTCGTCTTGTGCTTTATCACGCCATTGCTGTAGTACTTTTTAAACAACTTATAACAATTTCAAAAACTATTTTCTTGCATGATTGTGTTGTCTTATGGCTCATATTAATTTAGTTTTATGTGTACTCAACATTGGCACGTTTGTGTACATAAATTCTGTAGCCCCATCCTGGCCCGGGTTTTTCTCCGGTTTTCCTTCGGGTAGAGGCGGATTTATCATACAGGTTCTCTAGGCTTTGTCTAGGGGCGGGTCTATTGTAACAATAAATCGTGAATTTAGTGTTATTTCAATTTTTAAGCACTATACTCAGAATAATCTATAGTTCGATAATAACTTACATGTAATTTTTTGCTTAAAATTACAAACATATTGACATTCTATTAGTATTATAACTCGCAGCTAACTTTTTATCTTATCTAGGAATTTTTGCTGAATTTTTTGAATCCGCCTCTGCCTTAGGGCCCTTGATCGGAATTGATGGGATGGTCCCTTGCTTGCTTCCGGAGAGTAAATTAGTTTTTTTTCCCTCCACGTGGTCATACGCAGTTTGTACTGTTTTTTGACAATAAATTTATTATTATTCAATTATTTTTTTGAAATCCCAGCAAGTAAAAATTCAAAACGTGTCTCCTTTTTAACGTTTTGTGTCCCGTTTATGTTTGTTAATTAATAATATTTCGGTGAGACCTGTTCCATTGTTATATTATTATTTCTGTGAGTTATGGCATAACAGGGCATTCTTCAAGTTTCAAACTCCAGAAAATGAAGCTGTATGTGAGTAATGAGGTAACTGCGGTGCATGCTCTTTTTTCGTGCAATTAAAAAAAAAAAAAAAAAAACTAAAACAAAAATGTATAACGAAGTAATAATAATAGATAAGTAATATGTAATTATCTTTCACATCTCTTAAAAAGAAAACGGTAAATAAGTAACAAAATAAATAAATAAATAAATATTTTAGAAAAGGATAAAATATTAATAACATATTGTTAAAGTAAAGAAATATTTTATTATAAAACTCTGATGTTAACTACAAAAAAATTATTCGGATGAATGAGAGCAGAAATTAAAATATATATAAATTATATCTTGGAATATTACTTTTATATTA
>NNCF01128132.1:23087-35221 GCA_002313205.1 Laupala kohalensis | reverse complement strand
AAAAAAAAAATTATTTCGTCTACAACTTGCTAATATTTTAAAAATTCGCACCAACGCCATTTCCATTTTATTATAGAACGGATTGTTAAACTTATTGATCTACTATTAAACGAACATTATTGAACTTATAACCCCTTCCTGAACCGTTTTTTTCGGTTTTCCTTCCGGTAGTAATTCATTTTCCATAGGCGTGTATGTCATGCACACTTTTGTTATTTTTAATCTGAAATTTTTACTGCGCATAATATCTACATTTGTTTTGGAACAGTAAATGAATAACAGTAGGTATTTATAAAATAATATATTTTATAAACATTAAATCCGCCACTGCCCTTTGGCCCTTCATTGGAAATGTTGGGATAGTGCCATGCTTGTTTCCGGAGAGTAACGTAAGAATCCTCTACGTTTTCATACGCAGTTAGAAACTGCTTTTATTGTCAATAAAGTTCAATTTATTTGGTATGATGTTTGGTAAAGTTCTCGTTTTTACATTCGTAATTTTTTCTTAATTTTTGTATGCCTTCTACTTCAGGAAACACAATAGCGATCTGACCAAATTTGGATTGTCGTATACGAAAAAATCACTAAAAACTATATAAATGGCTAAATAAACATTACATCCGTTAGTGTCATGCTTATATTAAGATGGAAGTTCGAACACTGGAAAAATGTTCTTGCCATTTTCGTGTGAACCTTGACCGCTGTATAGCACAGTTGTTGATGGTTATTTTTCAAATACTAAGTGAAATGGAAAACTAAAAACTAAAAAACTGTCAGTAATTTTTGTAACACGTTACTTAAATAAGTACAGAAATGGAACAAATCTCTTATTACATTTTATGTCTAGCACAATCCTGAGAACTTACAAATCCACTATCAGAAGATTCAATAAAGCAATTTGATTTTATTTTACCTGAAATGACAAAATACCGTAAATTAATAAATGAACAAAAGTTTCTTTGTACTCACAAAATGTTGTCGCTTAATGTAATGTTTATCAGAACCTAACTTCGCGAAAATTAAATATTTTTTAGGAACTTTGTTTGAGACAGTGCGTCATCTACTAACTGATTGCAAAAAATACACCTGAATACGGAGACAACTATTCAATTTCATAACTAGATCGGGGCTCCTCCCACAAGTTCTCGGGAGGGTTTAAATTTGCATTCTTCTTTCCTTTTCCCTTTCTTGTTTCCTTACATTCTTCCCTTTTCTTTAAGTATCTTCGCATTGCGCTTTCCGGCTTTCGTCGCGTAATGTTGCTTATTGGAACAACGTTTGTCCTGTCACCTGCGTTTCGCATCTTCACGTTGGGTCTTCGCCTGGCAGCAGCTGAGCGCGGACCGCAGAACAAGAATAGAAACAGTGACAAGAGATTTAAATTACAATTTGATGTTGCAAATACTAAATCTACTTCTTCTACAAATCAAGATGAGAGGATAGCACTAGAACCTGTTGCAAGCACTAGTGCTACGAGTAACAAGGCCAATGAACAGAAACAGGGAAACTAAACGAGTCCGTTCTGTTAAGAAACGTCACTTCGGACATGTTCTTCGTTACTAGGTTTCAAGAAAAAGAAAACGTTATAGATGATTATTCAACAATTGAAAACAGAAGGGTAAAATGTATAGAAATTCTTACAGAATATGAAGACATGCAATGGGAAGTACTGATTGATAGAGGTGGTCATATATCAGCAATTTTCCAAGAATGTTATGAGTCAATAATAGAAAAATATGAGATCCCTAAATTACCTGTGAGCAAATTAAAAATGAAGTGTGCAACCAGTACAAGGTCGAAACCCAAAAATTTGCAAGCTCATCTGGAATTAAGGACAAAAGCGAAGACGTGTGATATTGTGTTTAATATCATTAGATTGTATCTAATCGTGTGTATCCAATGATATTGGGAAATAAATTTTCTTGAATCATTTCTCGTGGAAATCAATATTCAAAATAACTATATTCATTTGAAATCTACTAATGAATCTACACGCAAATTATACGATAAATTTCTATTACATGTACTAACAAATGATATAACAGTGCAAGATGCAAAGAAGATTATTAAGAAAAAGATTGAAAGGTCAAATATTCTTCAGGTGGATTAAAACTTGTCAAACTTTTAAACAAATATTAATATGTTTTCCAGAACAATAATAAACCAATAAAAACTATCAATTGTAGATTCAAGTTAAAGATGAAACACCATTTCAATCTAGACAATACCCGACACCTATTGCGCATCGAAGGGGAGTGAGGGAATTGATTAACGAGATGTTAGAAAATGGTAAGATATAGAACAGAGATCTACGGCGTATTTTAATTCTATTGCAATTGTGAGCAAGGAAGACGACAGTCCACGTTTGTGTCTCGATGCTCGTAAATTGAATATGGTAACTGTTCCTATGAGAGACAAGCCGTTGAAAATTGAAGAATTATTGGCGAAATTTGGGAATGGTAGATACTTTACACGGGTGGAAATGACTTCCTCTTTTTGCCAAATATCTGTGGATCCTGGATCTAGAAAATACTTATTATTTAGGTTAGAAGGCATAACATACGTTTGCCCGAGTTCCGTTCGATATATTTAACGCTACATCTGCCCTTGTGTAAAGTCTACGTAAGGTGTTAGGGAACAAATTACAAGATGGATGCATCATTTACGTGGATGATGCGGTATGAATTTCGAAGTGTTTTGAATCTCGTCTGAAGTTTTTGGAAGAATGTTTTCATTTTCTAATTAAATCTAATTTGCAACTAAACTTCAAGAAATCGTAATTTGGTACACCTACAATTAAGTTTCTTGGATTTGAAATAAAGAAAGAGAGCTATAGCATGTCACAAGAGAAATTTATTGAAATCGACAAGTAAATAGCTCCCAGGAATATAAAGGAGTTACAAAGCTCCTTGGGTTTGTGTAACTACAACGCTAGATTTTGCCCCAGTTATGCTTTAATCATTGCCCCATTATATCAATTGTTGAGAAAACATGTTAGATGGAAATATAACGTGAATATGGAGAAAAAAAATTGTAAAATGAAACATATGTTCTAAAATAATGTAATGATAGCGCACCCAGATTTTGAAGAGACATTTAATTTGCAAACTGACAGCAGTAATATTAGAGTGGGTGCTTTGTTGCTACAGAAGATTAATGGTGATGAACGTATAGTGTTTATAGCTAGCCGTATTTTGACTATGATGATGCACACATCTATTATGGTGTCGACAACATTTATAATATTATCAAAAAACATGTTATTGGAAATACATGTATCGTAGAATCGGACAAATTATTAGTAAACGTTTACTGCGTCAAAAATCCAAATACGAAGCGTCATTATCAGAGACGTATGTCTAACATCATTCCTTAATGTCCGAATGAAATTTTTGCTGGGAATATTTTCGGTCTTCTTCCGAAAGCCAAATGTGGTAATAAATGTATATTAGTCGTCATGGACGTATTCTCAAAGTTTAATATCCTACGAATAAGGTGAACACTGCCATCTGTCTTCGTAAGTTGCAAGAGATCTTGAGTGAAGCAGGAAACCCCATGAAAGTGTTATCTGATCCTGGATTGCTTGAGACAACGCTTCAGAGTCTACACTTCATGCCGTTACGCCCGTGACAGACAACGCTTCGCAGTCTACAACGCTCATCACTGTACCGCCTCAGACAAGGTGCAACGTCTATCATCGTGTGTATTGCGTTCCCCTTCCGCAGTGTTCAAAGGGAAAGAAAAAATTAATGTGTATAGGTTATCGGCATCCACTTTCACACAAACAAGGTGAAAGCATTGCTCGCTATTTTCAAACTACTGGAGAATAACACCTTCTCGTCAACATCTGCAGTCGTCTTGCGAAGGGTGTATCCACACCGTGTTGGACTATCTCTGCTGCGTCATGGAAAGCCGAAATTAGGTCACGACCTGCTTACATGAGATCCATTATTGTGGACCCCCAATTTGTTTCTCGGTGACGTGGACCGCTTGCAGTCGCAGTGGACCCCTGGGGGACGATGTAGACCACTTTAGGTATCAGTGCCCTGGATGATCACTTTCTACTAATTCAGAAAAGTGACAATGCACTCGTGTGTTGGTGGGGACTTTACACTATTATAAAAAAATTAACTGTGATGAACTGCGGCGAAATGTACTTTAAACCTAGGTATACTCATAGGATATGTTACAAGGCTATTAAATTAACGTTTCCTAATCTAGACATTTATCTCGAGGATTCATCCTTGTCTGATAAATCCAGATAGAGAAATTATCAAACTAAGAATATGGATAATTTAAGATGTTATCTTATTTTCGTGACATCTGTAGAAAAGAGTTTTTGATAATCCGATTTTCAAACAAAAGAACTAACAGTGAAAGTTATGGAAATCGTATCTCACGATCTAATACAGATATTGCTTCCGTTTTTGTTTGTTAATAATGCTTATACAAAAATCCAATATATTTCACCTCCATACACATGAAGATTCGTATTTCCTTCACATTTTTTTCGTCCTTGCAATCATTTCCACATCTACCTATTCTGTGTCCTTGAACACTAATAGGTTTCCAGACAACACTTAGGATTGTGAAAGGAATGGACCATTTGCAAAGTTCCGTATATTTGTATATTTTCAATGTCCATGTCTCTTGTAGATTCCAAAGATTATTTATATTAATTTTATACTACAACTAAAATTTATATTAATAATTTTCAGATACAAATAATAAATTATGAGTTCTCAACCCATTTATCATATTAGATAGTATCTGGATTCAGATCGATTCTTGGTTTTCTAGTACTAGGACCTTCTATAGAGACAGTAAACTTGTGTCCCATTAAAAAAGAGCATAAAAAGTCTGATTTTGCCACCTCATTAAGATGTCCTGACCCGGGTTTTCCTCCGGTTTTCCTTCGAGTATGTTATAACACATAGCAAACTTTTATTCTTATCTTAGGAGAAATTTGATGGGATAGTCCTTCGCTTTCTTAGTAAATTAGCTTATGTCCCCCACGTGATCATACGCAGATTTAGGATGAATTTTTGACCATCAATTTATTAATTTATATATAAAATGGGTACATAAATAGATATTAGCACGGAACAAGTTTATGATGACAAGTATTGTATTCGCTGAACTAACAACCAGGTCTCGTGAACACGTCAACAAAATTGGACCAATAAAAATTTCACAGAAATTCAATAAAAACTGAAAAGACGATAAGAAACGTCAGAAAAAATAATCGTACGTGAAATATTTATTACGTAGAGGATTAAACACGATAAAGGCGACATAAGGACATTAATGGAAATTAAAAGATTAATATTTGTATGTGACTCGAAAATTACATGCAAAAAATAACGCGGTTATTTAGCTGGTATTTTTATAATTTACGAAAAGCGACTTGTACATCAGTAACGTTATTCGCAGGGAATCCGCAGACGGGTCAGCGAACAGAGCAATCGAGGGCAGAGGGTCAGGTGCGACAGCTGAACCCCGGGAGCCAAAGCCAAACGCGGTGCTACTAACAGGAAAATAAACTATTTCAGTTTTGTTGCTAAAACAAAACTCTTTGAATATGAGNGAGGATTAAACACGATAAAGGCGACATAAGGACATTAATGGAAATTAAAAGATTAATATTTGTATGTGACTCGAAAATTACATGCAAAGAATAACGCGGTTATTTAGCTTTTATTTTTATAATTTACGAAAAGCGACTTGTACATCAGTAACGTTATTCGCAGGGAATCCGCAGACGGGTCAGCGAACAGAGCAATCTAGGGCAGAGGGTCAGGTGCGGCAGATGAACCCCGGGAGCCAAAGCCAAACGCGGTGCTACTAACAGGAAAATAAACTATTTCAGTTTTGTTGCTAAAACAAAACACTTTGAATATGATATATCCGAGAATATTGTATAAAATATTTCGATTCTAGTTTATATTATCCTGGGTACGTATGAAATTATTTTGTTTCTCGTGGTACATAGATGGCGTACGCTCTACCCCATAGAGACAATGTTATTATACTTTGTGGCTATCATATGAAAATGTAATATATAATGAAAATCCTGTGAAAAAGTGTTGGCTTAAAAACCAATAAGAGTATGATGGCAAAATATCTCATTCTAGATCTTTGGATGGTTGAGAACCGCATCACCTGAATTCAAATGATAGAATGTGGTATAGGATGGGGCTATACGCTTCCCTCAAGTTCACCCCAATCACTGACCTTTCTCGCGACTGCGCTCTCCGAGTCGAGAATGGAGAAAAGAGAAGATAAGCAAAAAAAACTTCCCCGCTGATTCGCTGGAGGCGACGGCATCGCTCTCTGCAAAGGGGAACCCCACAGTGTCTTCCCAAAGAGAAGAGAAGAGCGCTATTTAAGACGAGGTCTCCTCTATTGAAGACATCAGTTCACTGACTGCCATCGAAGCANAAAATCCTGTGAAAAAGTGTTGGCTTAAAAACCAATAAGAGTATGATGGCAAAATATCTCATTCTAGATCTTTGGATGGTTGAGAACCGCATCACCTGAATTCAAATGATAGAATGTGGTATAGGATGGGGCTATACGCTTCCCTCAAGTTCACCCCAATCACTGACCTTTCTCGCGACTGCGCTCTCCGAGTCGAGAATGGAGAAAAGAGAAGATAAGCAAAAAAAAACTTCCCCGCTGATTCGCTGGAGGCGACAGCATCGCTCTCTGCAAAGGGGAACCCCACAGTGTCTTCCCAAACAGAAGAGAAGAGCGCTATTTAAGACGAGGTCTCCTCTATTGAAGACATCAGTTCACTGAATCCCATCGAAGCTGACACGTCTCTCCTCGGAGCTTCTGCACCAAGACATTACACAGCAACAGGTGAGAAGGTCGCTCTCAGTCTTCGATTATGCACCATTAACCACAGATGATATGATTTATAAGTAGCAAACATACTAATTAAATTCGTTGAAAGAAGCATTCTATCTTCTCATATTATAGAATTATTATAGGTAAAGTGTTGACTGAGGATGTTCAAAATATAATCAAATAATAAATGGTATTGTCTACTCCGTCGATATTTTATTAGCAAAAAGTATTTTTGCGCGACTAATTTTTTTAAATAGTTCATAGCAATGGCGAATATCATTTGCTAAAAAAAATTTAATATCATTTTCAAATCTTTCTGCAATTTATATTTATAGTGTAACTTCGGTGTATNAAGGGGAACCCCACAGTGTCTTCCCAAACAGAAGAGAAGAGCGCTATTTAAGACGAGGTCTCCTCTATTGAAGACATCAGTTCACTGAATCCCATCGAAGCTGACACGTCTCTCCTCGGAGCTTCTGCACCAAGACATTACACAGCAACAGGTGAGAAGGTCGCNGCCTTAGGGCCCTTGATCGGAATTGATGGGATGGTCCCTTGCTTGCTTCCGGAGAGTAAATTAGTTTTTTTTCCCTCCACGTGGTCATACGCAGTTTGTACTGTTTTTTGACAATAAATTTATTTATTTATTTAGGCACCTCATTAATGGTATTTTTGTACTAAATTATTTCTCTCACGTGCTAGTGCATTANATTAGCAAAAAGTATTTTTGCGCGACTAATTTTTTTAAATAGTTCATAGCAATGGCGAATATCATTTGCTAAAAAAAATTTAATATCACTTTCAAATCTTTCTGCAATTTATATTTATAGTATAACTTCGGTGTATAGGCACCTCAGTAATGGTATTTCGATGATAATTTTTGTACTAAATTATTTCTCTCACGTGCTAGTGCATTTGGACACCGATGTAAGAGTGGCATTAACAAATTCATCAGTTCCGATAATAACTTCTTATTTTAAGATGCCTCTCAAATCTAATGATATAAATAATTCACTGATAATGTTATGATAAGTACGATGCACACGATGCTGATGACGTATGTGGTGATGCACGAACAGGAAATTGGAATAGGAACACGACACCTTCGTTAGAAGAGAGTGGATTTCATAATTTGTTCTTAAACATAATGATATCTTTGAAATTTCTATTATTTAACATAACATATTAGCTTATTACACTTTCTCACACCCGCAAAAGATAACCACACCAACTCATAAAATCATAACTCTAATGTAGGGAATAACCACGAATAATATTTTTATTGTACTCTTCAAAATAATCTTCCCTTTTCCTCGTTGCACAGGATGAAAACCGCAGTAATTCTCCTTCTATCGCTCGCCATGATGGCCACTCTGACTCTATCGCGCCCAACGGAATCTGACGTCGAATCTCATGACGATCGTTTTCCAGTGATTGTTGAACCTCAAGTATTATAACAGAGGGAATAGGCCAAGAAATGCAACCATTGGTATGTACTTGTATTTAACTTAGTAAAAGACAAAAGTGCACTGTCNACCACGAATAATATTTTTATTGTACTCTTCAAAATAATCTTCCCTTTTCCTCGTTGCACAGGATGAAAACCGCAGTAATTCTCCTTCTATCGCTCGCCATGATGGCCACTCTGACTCTATCGCGCCCAACGGAATCTGACGTCGAATCTCATGACGATCGTTTTCCAGTGATTGTTGAACCTCAAGTAACAGAGGGAATAGGCCAAGAAATGCAACCATTGGTATGTACTTGTATTTAACTTAGTAAAAGACAAAAGTGTGTCATCACATATGTGCATAGCAGTAGAAAAACTTGATATTATGCAAGCATTTTGAGTTGTCTCCATATCGATGTGTATTATACAGGATTCTTCAATTGTTCTCGTTAATGCTCTTCTTCTCCGCCAGGATCGTGAGCGTCGGTCTCCTCAGCAGAAAGAGGACAAGAGCCGAGGTTCGATCACCGGCGGCGTGCAGCGTGAGAAGGGCGTAGGGACCATTGTGCACGCACAGGGCCAAGGCAACATCTGGACCAGCAAGAACGGCAATGGGCGTCTGGACGCTCAAGGAGAATGGTCCAAAGTGGCGCGCGGGAAACCCAATTACAGCGGTGGCATCACTTACTCGCATCGCTTCTGAGGACNATTCTTCAATTGTTCTCGTTAATGCTCTTCTTCTCCGCCAGGATCGTGAGCGTCGGTCTCCTCAGCAGAAAGAGGACAAGAGCCGAGGTTCGATCACCGGCGGCGTGCAACGTGAGAAGGGCGTAGGGACCATTGTGCACGCACAGGGCCAAGGCAACATCTGGACCAGCAAGAACGGCAATGGGCGTCTGGACGCACAAGGAGAATGGTCCAAAGTGGTGCGAGGACCTGCGCGCGGGAAACCCAATTACAGCGGGGGCATTACTTACTCCCATCGCTTCTGAGAATATCTTAACTATTTCTTGCTAGTCAATGGTTCTAGAGAAAAAGAGAATGCTTATGTAAAGGATATTGAATCGCTTATGCATAGGCTAATTCTTTGGAACTCTAGTTTACAAATATTTATATTAAAATATTTTATAAGATATCTCCAATCGACATGAACCGTATGACGCTGAAAGTTAGCGTGTGTGGAAACAAAAATGTGAATGTGTCATAGAATAAATTCAAATTGAAATTAACATTAACACAGTTCCTTAAAATGTTGTTTTCTGCTTGTAAATTACTGAGTAATGAGTATCGTTTAAAGAGTGAACCGGTAAATAGTTTACATAGGGTCATAATTTACGGAATATTCAATATCTTTGTATGTGAAATAAATAATTGTCGATTGCTTATGGAGACAGGAGAGAATGAAAAAAATGCAGTTTTGGTGGGTAGTTGCCAAATTGTATGAATCTTGCCTTATTTTGTTTTTGTTGAATAAAGTACAGCGCTGTTTGNATAAATTCAAATTGAAATTAACATTAACACAGTTCCTTAAAATGTTGTTTTCTGCTTGTAAATTACTGAGTAATGAGTATCGTTTAAAGAGTGAACCGGTAAATAGTTTACATAGGGTCATAATTTACGGAATATTCAAAATCTTTGTATGTGAATAAAATAATTGTCGATTGCTTATGGAGAGGAGAGAATGAAAAAATGCAGTGTTGGTGGGTAGTTGCCAAATTGTATGAATCTTGCCTTATTTTATTTTTGTTGAATAAAGTACAGCGCTGTTTCAATGAGTGTATTTTTTGCACATATTATTGCACGTTGTAATTTATTTTGAAATAAACATTTTAAATATGAAAGATACAACTTTTTTTGTTTTCTGAAACTAATAGTACAGAAAAGATTGTTTTATAATTTTCTGCATAATACTTATAGATCTGATGCAATACCTGAACATTTTTTTGTATTACATCTTGTAAAGATATTAGTTCTGAGAAGAATTCTCTTCTGGAATTAAATGATGTTTTTAAATATTATTTCTCTTTAATTCGTGAAGATCAAAGATCTTCCGTTTGTTGTGAACTTGTTCATATTCATTCTTTAAAAAAAACGTCTGATACCTCTTGAATCAATATCCAAAATTCAACTTCGAAACTCTTTTATAAAATGTTCCACAGATCGAATGGTAAAACTGTAGGAGATTGAAAGAGAAAACTTGTGACTGTCTGCACACTATATTAAAAGAATGAATTGAACTTTCTAGCATGAAAAAGTTCTTGGATAGAAATACGATTTTTCGTCTTCTTTTTAAAGTAATTTTCTTTAACTAAGATCTTATCGGTGTTCGAAGAAAAGCTTTTCTGTAAAGTTTCGGATTTTGTAATACTAATAAGCTTTCCCATTGATTCTCTTTGTGTCACATAATACTTAAAAATTTCATTCCGATATTTTTACTAAATTTGTCAGTTATATGGAGTGATGAGTAATTCTTGTGCATTGACAAGATAAGATAATGAAATTATATAGTATTATTATTTTATAAAGCGTTTGATTTCATTTCGGAAATATTGAAAGGAGTATTGAAGAATCACCAAATAAATCGGTAATGTAGATGAAATATTGAGGCAAAGGTCTTTTTACGTACATTCTAAACAAAATATTACACATGTGTGTTGACATATTCGAGCACTTACACTTAAGTCATTAGAATTTTTTTCATGAGATGTTACTACTTACTTGAATTTTCCGTACCACTATAATTTCAAATTCATTTATGATGTACGTATGTCTTACGATGAAATGTGTATTCTTTTATTCACCCCTGGGTGTCATTGTTAACCTCTTTAAGACACTTATACATCCAAAATTAAAATATTAAATACCGTCACAGTAAATAAAGCGTTAAACAGAAAATAATAATTTTGATGAAAGAATTTTAAAGTTAACAAGTCCATATTTAGACGTCCATTGAAGTGATGCTTTTAGAACTTGATTCGATGAAGATCGAAGAATATAAAAGAACATTTTGCAAATTTTAACACCGGCCAATGCATCTTACGGACAGATCAATTGTGATCAAAATGGTTATTGTATTTTCTTTAGGAATTACAACTTATTGCAAATTGGATTGTCGCAACTACTTATGATTACTGTGTACTTTATTTGCTGAATAATATTAACCTAAAAGATAATTAGCCATTTCCGTTATTTTTCTATTTTTACGACAGAACGGCCTAGACGTCGAGTAGTAGAGCAATTCATGTCTATTATTATCTTATAAACTTAAAAAAGATAACAATAAAAAATAAACAATGCTACATTTTCCTACACAATGTTTCATCCTGGATTTGTTCTTGGTCATGTTTTTACACAAATAATGTAGTATTCTATGAACCACGTGTAATAAATGATATTGTATAATATGAGGGTATTTATTTTTCATATTTCTATAATTTTGATGATTTTGTAGTTTTATTTTTTTAATGTTATTGAATATAACACAATTTCATTCATGACATATCACAAGGATACCTCATTATTTATGTAGACACCTGAGTAAGACCCAATTCCTGACAGAAAAGTTATGTAGTAATTTGTCTATTAAAGGTCTTTGTGTACTATAACTTAAATTTAAGTTAAAGTTTGGGTATCTACCAGTGCTATCTACGTAAATTAGAAGTAATATCGTTCGTAAAATTCTATTTACTCGACGACCAGTTCTACTGTTTCAGAAGTGGAAGTATTCGGACGAAAACGTAGTGTATTCGCGCGTGTCGTGGACTAACAGCCCCAGAACACACTGGTGCTCCGCCGTTGGTCCATACATTGCTCTGCTTTACACTGGAATACC
>NNCF01128132.1:3952-22868 GCA_002313205.1 Laupala kohalensis | reverse complement strand
GAAAATCTAAAGTGAGATCGACGTATTATCAAAGTGCATTTACGAACTTTCTCGTTTCAAATGTTTCCTTTCATACAAACAATGACTCTCAAACAAAAAAGAATCGCAGACAGACATGTGAGATCGCTAACGGTTTGCGAAAACTCTCAAAATATTATAAAAATAACTTACAAATACCTTTTTGGTTATTAATATTTAAAATATGATTCTATGAAACAACTTCAACATTTTTTCCATAAAATATCGAGTTTTCTTACATTAACTACTTGTAAATTTCAGGATATTTCACAAAGAAACAATACAAGATTATGTCACTTTGTTCATTGAGATGTAAGGCTCGTTCGCTCGCATGGCGGCCATCTTCAGTGCCAAAATAACATTTATTTACTAATATATTTACATTTCTTTTGGTGTTGATCATCAGACCGCCTCGTCTTCAAGGTTAGGTTAGGAGGCCCTTTGCACTACATAGTCATTCATTTCCTACGCATCGTGAATCGTTCCTATTCTATCTACATTCTCCTGAAATACATTATGTTTCCTTTCACTTTCCTCATATCCCTTATATCCAACATATCTATTGTACCGTATTCTTTCATAAACCGTCCTCTTTCTTATACATATCTCCCACAATACAGGTTCTGGTCAGGTTCCCATTCATGTGCCTCATTGGCCACCATCATCATCAACTCTTCCAATTTTTTTAATGTCCTCACATGATCTCTATTAGCGTCCCACATAGTTTAAACTATTTATTTCTTCTTGCGTTGTGACTGTATCAATATATTCATTTACTCTTCTCCCCCTCGTGTTATTCTTCCATTTTGTCTGCCGTCCTTCAATCAGCTGTATGGGTTATTTTCTTCTTGCTTTCTTCGTTTCACCTCCTATTTCTAATTATGTTTCCATCTTTCTTTAAAATAGACCTGTATTTGAACTTTTGTACCTCCAAACCTATAGGCATAATTCCAGATATGACTTTCCTGACTTCATTTGACACTGTCTAATGACATCCATTCATTTTAATTAAGCACATTCTTTGTACACTCCTCAATTTACGTTCAAAGTGGACGTTTTTCGATCTATATTTCACACCCATACGTTACTTTTGGTCTCCAGTATGGAGGATTTTTAAAACTCTGGTGCCTACATTATATTCATTAACCCTATTATTTGCGTATTGAAATATAGCTTTTGTACATTTTGTCTCATACACGTCAGATGTTCTTCAAATCCAAAGTGTTCGTCTATTATCACACATAAATATCTTTGTTTACACACGATCTGTATTTTATTTCCTTTTAGTTTTAGTATAGGATTTCTCCGATTGCTCCCCTCATTATCAAAATAAATAAAGAAATTAAACTTTAAATACGACGTATCTCTACAATTTCGGATATTACTCAGCTATGGGTCAATTAATTCTTGGAACTCCGATTCAAAATCATTATGCTTTACATTTCCGTGCTGCAGTTGTAGTCAATGTGTCTTATTTTAATTCATACGTTTTTTTACATTTTTACCAGCTTTCCGGAAAATAATTGCTACCTGACGATATTTTGGTTAAAGAGGATAAGTTATCAAGACTATTAAATAGTAATAATAATAATAATAATAATAATAATAATAATAGTAGTCTTTATTTAGCGGCGAGACTCAGACCATAGGATCTGCTATACCGTCTAACCACGTAAGAAAAAATATTCAATTTATACAGAAGTAGAGAAATAAGGGAGGAATAACGTTTATATTTAAGTCTGGGAAAGCAAAGCAAGGGATCATCCCGGGAAACCTTAAGCGATTAAGGAAAAACCCAGCAAAACCCTCAATCAGGATGGCGGCTTACGGCCGAACAGGTTAACATTACTATACAACAATTACCATAATAATATGATACACACACAGGAAAACTTACAATTCAAACTTCATGAAAATATTTTAACATAACACTATTCGAAATATAAAGATCAAGATAATTGTGATTTCTATAAACGAGTGAGTTTCAGAGGTCAAAAAAAGTAAAGGAATCATCATAGTGCGAATAAGCGAAACATAAAAAGCAGAAAAAATATTGTACAACAAAACTGAAAAAAATAAAGATATTTAAAAATGTAAAATTTGTGTACTAAAAAAGTTAATTAATGATTAATTCTAATCACAAATTCTACATAATAATTTGTATAGCTAATTGTTAGTTTATAAAAAAAAATTCTATATACAAATTGAACACGATGAGAATGAGAATACAATTTGACGCTGCGGCAATATTAATTTTTTTCCTATTTTTCCATAGTACTTAGGGCGTACATACATTTTTACATAAAACATAAACATTAAACAGGTGAGAAGGACTATGGGGGTTGGTGAGAGAAGAAAGTGAAAGAGACTGGAAATGAGTGAGGAAGAAGAAGAAGTGCGAAGAGGAGGGAAGTGGATTGTAAAGTGACTAAAGTGAATCATGTTGCAACCACATGGATAGATGTCGCTTATGTAAAAGGAATGAAGGAAAAGGTTTAATTTGAGATAGTAACTTGTTCCATGCTCTGATAGATTCTACTGTAAATGATTTATTGAAAGGTGTTGTGTTATGTTTGGGGATCGTGAGAAGGAATGAGTCTCGCGCGCATTTTAATTTCAAAAACTGGAAACGTTCAGCTAAATTTTTTTTTAATGGTCGCTGTTGAGGATCTTATACAGAAGGAGTAACATATGTAACAAGCGTCATTTCACGGGTGTGGGGATACCGGTTTTTTTATAGAATTCTCAAACATGGTCATACTTCCTTAAGTCGAAAATAAAACGAAGTCACAGTAGTCAAAGTGAGGGAAGACTAGGGATTTGATGAGGGTTTCTCGTATAGGAATTTGTAAAATATCACGTAAACGTTTCATTGAATGAATCGAAGAGTTCACATTCCGACATATTTCATCAATTTGGTTTTGCCAGCTAAGTGAGCTGTCAATATAGATGCATACATTTTTTATACTCCTACACCAAGTTATTGGTGCTTGGTCATTTAAATTGACAATATTTTGGTTGTCATGTCATTAAAATTTTGTTTTGAAATTATTAAAATGACTAAAATAAGCTCCGCTGAGTTAAGTGTATGTGTGAAGGTAAAAGTCCGAAAATGGTAAATCGTACTACTACCGTTGTGCGCTGGTAAAGGTTCGAAATCACTTTGAAGTAGACATCTGGAAACAGTATTTTACAAGTAGATTTGGGCAACAATGCATCAATGTCGAAACGTTCACATTCCACTTTTGTGGAACACCGGGTGATGATGGTTTTTCCAAATCTCACTTAGTCAAAGTCCTTCCTCTCGTTTCGTTGGTCGAGTGTGCAAAATTACATCATGATTGGGATAAAACACATTTCTTAAAATCAATTATCATTTATTAAATTAAATTCGTTCGCATAATTTTTTTAAAAAAATTGAAACATTCATGTCTTTTTAGCTTTCAAACGTAGAAATTGAAGAATTGCGTGTAGAAAAAAATAAGATCCAATTTTAAATAAATTCTTCATCTTCTTCTTGAATCCTGTTACTCCGCAGTGGATCATAGGGCGTCCGTGAGAACTTTCCATCTAATACGGTCACCTGCGGTAGCCTTAACTTCTTTCCACGTCATACCACATTTCTCCATCTCCCACTGGACGGATTTTATCCAAGTACCCCTCGGACGCCCTCTTCATCGCTGACCATGTTGATTCTCTCAATTGCTTTCTAAGAGTATAACCTCCATTTTCCTTTCTTAATTTGCTTCCCGATAGGTTCTTCCTCTGCCAATTTCCACAGTGCATCATTTCTCGGTCGACATCGCCTCTTTCGTGATAATAGGACCCATCACGTGAAGGTGAGGAAGGCATTTGTGTGAGAGGGGCTTTGTATAGCGCGTCATCAACCCTTGAGCCCCAATTTTAAAGAAATGATGAATAGAAAATAATGGTTTTCTCTTAGCAAGGTACAAGATTTTTCGTAACCCACTACTATTAATTGTATTGAAAAATAAATACATAAAATTATTAAATAGAACAATACTTAGGAATTAGTACAAACATGGAAAGGAACCGGAATATATGAAACCTGTTTAAATTAGAAGAGTGAAAATTATTGAAAAAACTATGTTTAAGATCAAAAATTTAATAATAATAATAATAATAATAATAAACTTTACTCTAAACTTCACATTTTGACAGCGCGTGCATTATTGACAAAGTTTGGAGGTAGTAGCCATTTTAAGTTCGATGTTGAATTCTTTGCAAATCGGATTTCCTGATACGGTGCTGATCGTTTGAGAGAACATTATTATGAGATAAGAAGTCTAATAGTTGCTTATAGAAGACTTTTTCAAGGAGTTTTGAGAAAGTAGGCAATAGTGATATGGGTCGATAGTTTCTAACATCACGTACTTAAGAGAAGAGTGGATAGATATCACTTGCTTGGAAAATGTCAATCTTTAACAAGTTGACTTGGTAAATGCTAGATTTTACCGGTAAATCGGAGGATTTACAAGTTTTCAGACTTTTACCGTAACATAATAATGTGTTTGACTATCTCTGCAGTTTTTGAAAAAAAAAATTTTAGTTCAATGTTATTCCCATATTCTAGTACAAATTAAAATTCCCTTATGTAAATTCCACTGAACCAAAAAAATTACAATAGTTTCCAATTTAACTCAAGACTGTTGAACGAGTAATGTTTTATATAAAAGAAGGACCTTTTAATATATGAAAGTGATAATGATAATATGATAATGATATATAAAAGGAACGGTGTCAATTTATATATGTAACTTACAAATCTTTGAATATGGTACAGGAAAATAAGCAAAAAATAAATAAACTCTTAAAACAAATTTCAAAATGTTACTATTTTTTCACTTCCGGTCGATTTTAATGGCGCTACAAAGCTTAGGCCCCTAGTGGATGTACGAATTTTTTTAGGAGAAAGGGAGTGTACAAAACAAACCCAATTTCTTCATTTAAAAAATGCGCAACCTTCTATTTCGTGTTCCATAACTAGCTATACGACAGATTGAGCATGATATTGTCATTTTTATGTGATTCTTAATCAAAGCATTTCTAAGTTGTTGTTTGTTGTTTTTGCGTTACTGAACTAAATGGACATGTAAAAACAGCAAAATTATTAGTAATCTACGCAATATGTAATTTAAGGATGGAGAGAGATGAAACAAATCCTGAGAGCATACATAACCAAGAACAGAAGTTGCAGTATAACAATTATGCATTCTTTTATCTTACTCGTAAATGAGAAAATTTCATAACCAAAAGCTAATAACTGAATAAACGTATCCTCATATCCCTAGAATAATTTTTTATTAGAATGTTTTAATTTAGTGAGAAATTAAATATCTATTGATAATGTTCTCAATATTTTAAATATTGTGTATGCCATCACAAACCTGATGTACGAAATTCCTACGTACCTAATACAGTGGAACCTCGATTAACCGTGTCTCGATTAACCGTGTTCGCGATTAACCGTGGTGCTCACTCTTACGTCGAAGAAACGAATTTCAACTATAATGTCTACTATAGAGTAAATTAGTTAATTCTCTTTTACATCGTCCTACGCAGTTTGTTTGTCTGCTTTGTTGACAATAAACGTATTATCATATACAAATCCAACTACTCCTTTGCTATTTCCACAGTTGAACGCACGTTCCCCGAAACTTACCAATAAAATTTTGACTTCCAGGACGTAATGAATTTGAGAAATATTAGAAATGAAATCAGGAAAATCGTTTCAAACTGCAAGAAACGCAAACTTATTGCTTGATATTTCAACCACAGATAACGGGAGATTCTACACACATATGTATTCATGTTTACGTACATAATTCATTAAATAAAGCGTCTCGATTAACCGAGCTTTTCATTTAACCGCGTGACCCTCCCCATCATTACCAGGTTCTACTGTATTTGTGTTCCACAAATCAAACAAGTAACAATAAGCTTCCTTGGGACGGAGTTGAACGTATATATACTTCAATGCAATACGCTATACGATAAATTTATACAAATTCCATACTACGAAACGGTATCATAACTTCAAAACGACAGTTCTGATCAGGTGAATGCTAAACTGCACAATTAAAATGTTAGTCGCGGCTGTTGTACGGTCGGCTGTATTGGCTCAAATTCTTCAGGGACGCAAAAAGAAATTTATAATGTGCAAAACACTCAAATTCATTAAGAATGTTTCGTCATTGCAAATTATTAAATAATAAAGTTAAAAATAAAATATATATTCTTTTTTCGCTTATTTTAATCACACATAATAAATTTATTTATTAAGAGAAAATTTTGAGAGGGAAACAATTTTTTTTAATCATCTAATTACCAAAAAAAAACGTGAGTCACCGAAAACGTACAATCCGGCTGGAATATTAGATTTCAAAATCAAAAAAATTGTGAAAATGACTCGGTAAGACAGAGTATATAAACTCATTAGGATGAAGAGTTATAATTTGTGTATATAATCGCCGTCTTCCTTCTTCGTCCATGCTTCGCTCATAAAAATATTTGAATAAATTCATTTAAATTTCCAAATTTTCAATTTAGTTTGCCCGCAAAAATGTAAAAAAAAAATCGTCGTTAATGCAATGACGCAAAACGTTCGCTCTTTTTCCGTGTTGGTGAGAAGNTCCATGCTTCGCTCATAAAAATATTTGAATAAATTCATTTAAATTTCCAAATTTTCAATTTAGTTTGCCCGCAAAAATGTAAAAAAAATCGTCGTTAATGCAATGTCGCAAAGCGTTCGCTCTTTTTCCGTGTTGGTGAGAATCCAACTGATCTCTCAAAAATCTTCTCGCGATCAAACAGATGACTCTGGCGAATTGCCTCGTCTTCAATGAACTCACAAAGTCACTTCCGAGAAGAAACGAGATAACCAGACTTCCCCGCCGGGAGCGCTTATGCGAAAGTGAACTCAAACGCGGGAAAGAACTATTTGCATATTTTAATATTTGGTTCATTATTTTCAGTGATAAGTAATATGTACATCTTTGTAATAATTTGACCTCCAATTGACTACTCTAACTCCTTTTTACCAAATTCAAAGAAAATTTGAAATAACTGTAAAAAAATAAATACAAATGAAAACACATAGTACAACACTATTATGAGCTGGTAGTGGAATAAGATTCAAGGTCAAGAGATTATTGATTAAAAGTCGACAGACGTTCTGAAGCTGATATGTTATCTACGTAGGGTCTCTGCACGAATTGCGTACGGAAATTTCATTTAGTATTATGCCATGAGCATTCTAATGAAATAGAAAATAGAAGTTAATGGACTCACAAAAAAGGTACCTTAGGATCATATGCTTTACAAACTGATACTATCATTCTTATTCCTCTGTATGATCACATTCTTACTAATGCAGAAAAGTGAGTGTATTGTAGAGATTTGACACTTTTCTTGCACAATTAATTTTGCTGAACTTCGGCAAAGAGGTATCTTCAAAACCCATATATATGCATAGGATATGACGCATTGCCTTTAATTTTGTGAACATGTATTCTAGAAGATTTCTCCTCGACTAATTAATCAAGATAGAAATAAAAATTTTCGAAATCAGGAAGTTGAAATTTTTAGGCATTTCATTATTGTCGTGAAATCTGAGGAAAAGAGTTCTCGATTTTCCGATTCTCAAACAAAAAACTCGAAAAAATTATATGAAAGTTCCAGACTGGTTCCAGATATCATATATCACGATGTGATTGAGATATTAATTCCGTTTTTGTTTGATAAGCTAATTCACAAATCTTCAAGAGAATTATGAGTTATTTCTTTTCATATTTCACTTTTTAATCCTTGAATGTCTATTTTTCATATTTCGTTGTCCTTTCAAGCGTTCCCACTTCCACCTATTCTATATCCCCGAATACAGATAGACCTCCGGACATACTCAGGTCTGTGAAAAGAATCTATTTCATATTTATTCTATTTTCAATATTAATATAGTTTGTGGATTCCTAAAGTTAATTTGTTTGATTTTTTACAATTACTAAGAAATTAATTTAAGAACTGATGTTACAATAAAAAAATATATAATCACCCCTAGATGTATCAACACAGTATGTGAGGTGACTTCCGTACTTGTTTTATAGTACTTGTACCTTCTCTAGAGACAGTGAGTGACTATTAAGATCTGGTTTAGTCACCTCATTAAGATGCACTTAAACCGGGTCAAGCCTTTATTGACGTTTGCTTAAGCTAAATAGTTTAAGAATAAAATTATTGAATCGCCGGTCTTGCTTCATACAATACACTCATGTTCACAAAGAATACTCGCAATAGGAATAATGTTCATCGCCGCAGCTCTCTTTGCAAACTTCTCATTGCCAAAAAGGGTCATATCATTCTGGAATTCTTCTATATAATTCCCTCCCCAAAAATATACAAGATATTGTTAAGCTGACTCTCTTCAAAACCGCGGTTAAAAGCTACCTACAGCACCAGTGCTTCCACACTGTAATAGAATTTATTATTTATTAATAAAAGTTAAAGTCGTCTTGTACTTTATCACGCCATTGCTCTTACTATCAAAATAACTGATAATTTCAAAACAATTTTCCTGCATTCTTTTAGCCTGCTTTATTATTCAGATACGTTTAGTCTCACATGTACTCAACCCTGGCTAGTTTATGTATATTCATTCTGTAGCCCCATTCTGGAACGGGTTTTTCTCCGGTTTTCCTTCGCGTAGAGGCGGATTAATAGACTCGTTACGCTCTCGTCTAGGGTATTGGCATAATACATCACGCATTTAGTGTTAATAGTTAATATTTTTAAACAATATTTCCCGAATAATCTTTAGTTTGACAATAACACGTACTTTTGAAGTAACCCTTTTTTGTTTTATGAAATACAAATTTGTTGCTAATATGTTAATTTTATAACTCGTCCCGAACTATTTTCTATTGTTAGGGAAGTGCTGAAACGTGAAATCATCCCCTGCCTTGGGGCCCTTGATCAGAATTGATGCTATGGTCTGTAGCTTGCTCCCGGAGAGAAAATCAATTTATTGTCTTCCACCGTGATTTGTAATTGGTTTTTTATTATAAATATATGTATTTATTAATTTATATCCGCAAAATTAGCTACTAAGTCATGTAAGTATATCGACGAAATTCGGAATGAAAAATTTGCGAAAACTGGACAAAAAGTGAAAAGACAATGACAAACGATAAGGAAGACTGTACACGGTATGTTTGCGAAAAAGGATTGAACACAGTAAACGCCGTATAAGGATATCAACGAAAATTTAAAGAGTTTGTACCAGAATAAAAATTTACTCTCGAACATTACCGCGTGTATTAACCTAGTACTAATATTATAATTTGTGAAAATTACTAATACACAATACAAGTAATTCTTGAGGAATCGTAGACGGCTCTCACAGAAAAGAGGTCGCTTCGCAAAAAAGAGAAGATAAGCCGAAGACTTATTCCCTGCTGATTCGCTGGAGGCCAAAACATCGCACTCTGCAAAGGGGAATCACACAGTGTCTTCCCAAACAGAAGAGAAGAGCGCTATTTAAGACGAGGTCTCCTCTATTGAAGACATCAGTTCACTGACTCCCATCGAAGCAGACACATCTCTCCTTCGAGCTTCTGCACCAAGATATTACACAGCAACAGGTGAGAAGGTTGCTCTCTCTGTATACAAGCAATCATTAATGAGGGTTCTTTCAAGTTATCAGCCATATTCTAAGTATTTAGAAAATAACTACTATCGTGCTGTTGTTTGTTTGCATTGAGCAAATTGAGAAGAATTATGTACCGGAAAGTTATAGTTGAGTCATTTAAAAACAAATTAAAATTTTTAATTTGGATGCTGGAAATAAAAAAGTTATAAAAATTTAAATTTATGTATTTCAAAAAGTTAATGGTAAAAATGTAATTTTTACATCCTTAGTTTAAAAAAACATTGTATAGGGTAAATAAGGAGGCGCCTATAACAAATGATTCTTAGCAAACTTCAAAAAATGTCTTTTTCGATGTGTATGTTCGACGTACTTGTCAGGTCCAGAGTTTTGTGCTAGTGCATACGTATTAATCTTGAATGGTAAATGAGGGGGTAAGTGATCGGGTATTGCCAATCTACTTTCTTCACGTGTAACCTCAACATTCCTTGAAGATTTTTGTTGTAATTGTACGAAAAACTTGTGATGTGGGATAGTTTGTTTTGTTAAAGGTACTGACGAATTTTATGATTTTTTCTGGAAATTCCTTTCATAAGCTCTGCCCCCAAATTTTCGTTAAGAATGCATCTTTCGTTAACTGGCCCCGTTTAAATGCATCGCCTCCTGAGTCTAAAAGAGGTTTGCGACTAGTCTTCTTTGTTTGTTTTTTTAATTTTTAACATTTTGCAACAGAACTCTATAATTCATTTATTTCATTTTACGAGAGTATCGAAAGTTGTTCTTAATCGTTAGTTTTATTAGCGAATGTAAGCGATTTCCATAACTCACACGAATATTATCACATAAATTTACTAACGAATAATTTATTTTTAGACTAATCTTCGTGTTTCAAATGTATCACAACTATTCAATATCGAGTACAATTTTACGTACATTTTATCATTCTCTCCAATATTGTGCTCAGAAACATGACCTTGTTTTGAAGGAATCACTACTTCATTTCATACATTTATAATATATGCTAAATAGGAAAAAAACACATTTTTGGTTCCACAAAATATTCCTCAGTATCTCTCGTTGAACAGGATGAAGACCGCAGTAATTCTCCTTCTATCGCTTGCCATGATGGCCACCCTGACTCGAGCGCGCCCAGCGGAGTCCGACGTCGAATCTCATGACGATCATTTCCCAGTGATAGTTGCACATCCAACAACAGAGGAAATAGACATACAAGAAATGCAACTATTGGTATGTACTCGTATTAATCATTTAATGAACATCTTACATGTTGACGAGCCCTAAAGCCCCACGAAAAAAAACATCTTACAAGTCCACTGTCTATCACGTACCATGGCAATACAAATAGAGATAATGTTGTGGAGTCAAGAATTTTTTAGTGTCTCTTCATGACGATCTGTATGATATAAAATTATTCTTATTAATGCTCATCTTCTCCGCCAGGATCGTGAGCGTCGGTCTCCACAACAGTTACCCAAACAGCAGAAAGAAGACAAGAGCCGAGGTTCGATCACCGGCGGCGTGCAGCGTGAGAAGGGCGTAGGGACCATTGTGCACGCACAGGGCCAAGGCAACATCTGGACCAGCAAGAACGGCAATGGGCGTCTGGACGCTCAAGGAGAATGGTCCAAAGTAGTGCGAGGACCTGCGCGTGGGAAACCCAACTACAATGTTGGCATTAGATACTCGCATCGCTTCTGAGAATATCTTAACTATTTCTAACAAGTCAATGGATCTAGAGAGACAGTTGTTGTATTAGCTTTGCAGATTAAAGGTCTTTATAGGTCATGCAACTATCATTCTTTGGATCGCTGTGGAGCTCTAGTTTGCTCTTATTTATGGAAAATTTGTAGAAAATTTTCCAACAAATCTTCAGTCGAAATCAAACGTATGCCGCTGAAAGTTAGCATGTGTGGATACTAGAAGACAAACGTGCAATGAAGCTTAAAGTTAAAATATTGTATGTTGTCTCTAAATTGCGTAGAAAATTGAGTATTTTCTACATGCCATTCAGAATAATGTATTTCACAAAACTTTATTTTGAATTATTGTACATTTACTTTTGTCTCATTCCAATTCTCACAAATTTACTTTATTTCTACAGTATTTCCCCTCGTTACGTGTTGAAAACGGTTTGCTAAACATTTAGGTTTGCAATAACTGAGTGCCATTCCAGGTCCAAGGAATATTCCCCGCTATTGGAAATGGTCCTGGTTTGGTACGGTGTTGCCATATTGTGTGAATCTTGCCATATTTTGCTTTTCCTGAATGAAGCTGCCTTACTTTTCAGACTGAATTTGTTATTAGAGAAACTACACAACATTTTGAACCCCACTGTGGGCCAACAAGAGACAAATACTGACAAAACAATTGTTGAAATGGTTTGTTTCATACAATAATTAATATAATGGAATAATGGGATAGTTAATTGTTATTCATTATTTGCTTGATGATGGCCTACTGTGAAGGTCGAACGTTAACGTCTTTAATATTACGTCCAGTCTGTGAAATAAAGTCGTTCAATTTTATAGATATAGATCTACAAGAGTAATAACCATATTTTGTTTTTGTGGAACAAGTAATACCAATGATTAAATGTGAGTATTATTCTGTACATATCACTAGATATTTTAATTTATTTTGAAATAAACTATTTTTGAAAAGAAGATAGATTTTTTAATTTAACTATTAATAAAAAAGAAGAGTTTAACTTTATGTAGTGTTATACATGGGTGTTATAAGTCTCACGGAATTGGAGAAAACTTATGAAAATTTTACACCTTATATATAACTAGGTAATGATTTCCTTTCTCAGAATCCATCTCTCCTTTCCCAATCCCTTTCTTTATAGCAGTGCTTTAGATGTACTAGGTTTGAACAAAAATGTGCTTGCAAGGGCGATCCTATGTTTGGGAATTTGTATTTATATATCAATTCATTCAATTATGGAATTCAGTGAAGTATTAGTAATATATCTTGTAGTGCAGTAGAATCCTTCAATGAAATTTTTAAATCCTATTATCACGGAAAGAAGAGGTGGAAGATGAAATAATAGGAAGCCTCAAACACACCTGTTCATTCTCCAACATACGATACTTCATTTGTGTGATTGGCTCTGTCCGGGTACGCACAAAAGATACGAAAATTCTACAGAGTATATGATGAAGATTCGCCAAATAATTCGTCTCTGTTGATGAAATGTTGACAGAGAGAGATCTCTGTAAATACATTCTAAACAATGTGATATATGCCATATACCAAATATATGTTCAGACTGATGTGGACGCCGGTTCAAACCCGACCCGATTCAAGTAGAATCTGAGGTGGTGGACGGAGCGTCAGGTTTTTTTGGGGGTTCTCCCCTTTCCCCTGCCTATCATACCACCGCAACATTCACCCCCATGTCATTCATCATCACCGCTTCAGGGGAGGTGCGGCAGGAAGGGCAACCGGCACCGTAGTATTCCCGAGCCAAAACCAAACGAAGTATCATATATCCATCCTCATTCGCCGACCCTACATGAAGTGGGATATATATATATATATATATATATATATATATATATATATATATATANATATATATATATATATATATATATATAATTTCACATTGTATAAATATTTGAAGGTAGGATATTGGGTAAACATTTGAAGGAATTGCTGTCTTTAGTCCTTCCGAGTGGTTAACAGGAAATAGAGGCGGAGTGGTATTTGAGCACAGATACAGTATCTTCGGTGGCGTGCGAGTAATCCTGCGATTTTTTGGCACTATTTCTTGTGTCCCACGTACCACTTCGCCTGGTTCCTGTCCATTTACTTGACACTTCCTTTCGACTGCACATCTGGCATAAGATGAATGTGTGTTCTTTTATGCATGACAGTTTTTGTTACTCCTGGGTTTTATTGCCAACCTCTTCGATACAAGTAAACATTCAATTAATAACAGCCACATTAAACGAAACGTTGACCAGAAGAGAATACTTTTGATAAGAGAATTGAAAAGTTAACAAGTCCAAATTTAGAGATCGGTTAAAGTGAAGCTCTACGAACTCGATTCGACGAAGGTCGGAGAAACCTAAAAAGAATATCTGGATATCAAAACAAATAGTACGAATTATTTTAACGACGGTCCATGACCTTACGAACAGCTTGAATTGTGAAAGTAATAATCAGAAAGATAATTAGACGAAACAAGGATTTTACCATTTGCCCTACAGAGCAAACTTATATGTCGGCTACGAGAGCAATTTAAGTATTTCTATATCGTCTATAAAATATATATAGAATTTTATTAAATAATACTACGTTTTGCTTCACTACGTTATTTCCGGATCAGGAATAAGAACAGGGATTCCGAATCAGCCAACCCGAAGGCGTCCAAGGCCATGTTAACAGATGGGCTTGACTCACACGTCCAATTTTATTCCTGGCGGAAGGATTCCTGACGTTCTGAACGCTTACGTCCAGAAATTTTCATTCGAAGAGATCCATAAAAGAGGTTTATGCGCTAAAAATCATAAATAAATTTTTAAAAATCTATTCTTTTAATTTGTATAATGATATTATACTACACAGAAGATTATTTAACATAAAAATGTTATTTTTTGTAATCTTACTCCATTGCGAGTTGTGAATGTTTTTTGTGTGTGTAGTGTTCAACCTGTACGTAAACAAATGGTGGTTCTCAGTATCGTGACAGTCGTGTCACCGGCTATGGCATACAATTTTACTTCTGAATCTAAAATGTTCCAAATGAAAATGTATTATAAAATAAAAAGTAATAATATTAATAAACTTGATTGTAAAAAAACGTATTTGCAAACCATATATTACTAACTTCAACATTAAGGTTGAACATGTCCCAAGATTTTATACAGTAACTATTTTGTAACTTTTTCCCTACAGGTTATAACACTCCTTTGGTACATGAATTTAAATAGTTCAAGAAGATGAGAAAGGCTCACAGCCTGAATTGGACAATAAAAAACGTGCAATGCGATGTATATTAAAATGAGAAAAGTTTTTTTTTTGTGGTGGGGGTGTTGTTTTATTTGTCTCTTTCAACTAACAACATTTCTCAGTTCTACCATTAATTTTTGTACACCCCTGAAAAGATTTCAAAACCCTCGGTGATTGATGGGATAAACGACAAATTAATAATCACTGTCCTGTTTTTCTAGCGGAAGAAAATATTTTAGGATAATAATAAAATAACAAATACGCAATAATATTAAATTTAATGTAAATTATACATTCAGTGAAGAAGAAAGTATTTAATTCCGAATTAATATCGAATACCGATCATTCTGAATCGATATGTGATTCGAATCGATATCCATTTCGGTATTTCTCTTATTCCAAAATCTTCCTGATCAGATTTCCTGATCCGGAAACCTGACGAGGATTCCTGATCCAGAAACCGGACGTGTGTGGCCCGCCTTGGTGTCGAGGTTCGAGCCAGGAAGTTGGAAGTGTGTGTAGATTGGTACATTCGTGGTACTCCCGCACATTTACTCGAATAGTAGCTCTCGTGTTGCAGTATTCGGACGAAAACGGAGTCTGTTCGCGTGTGTCGTGGACTAACCGCCTCGGAACTAATTGTTGCATCGCCAGTGATCCATGCATAGTTCTGCTGTCCCTCACGATACACTTGAATTCCTAAAAATGTGTGTGTTAAAGAGTTAGGTCTGTAATTTATTTCCGAAAATAATTGTTGTTGTTTTTATTTGTAAGAAACAACGCATTGCACACAAATATTAAATAGTCTGTGGATTGCTTATATATCTGTTAAATGTGTTTCGACAGTTAAGATCTGTATCGGCGTATATTATCGACAAACTAACTTTTGTACGTAACGTTGAAGTATGTAAAAGTGCTATTCACTGGGGAAAGAAGGAAAGCACTAGTAGTTCAATAGTACAATGATCTAGTCTTTTTTCGAGCAGCAGTAAACTTAGCATGCAGATGTCGTGCTATCGTACTTTGACAAGTGTTGGTGACCAGTGACCTGATATTTTATGATATCGCTTATTTAAGTTGGCGTTTAGTGGTGAGTACGCTACGTAAGGACAAGTCATATATCATTTATAAAGAATGTGATCATCTGGAATTACACCACAATCATCACTACCATTTTAGTATAGAAGATGATACCCGCATGGCAACAGCTGTTCATCAATAGAAGACAACTTCTGAACACACGGTGAGTGGATCGAAACATAGCTGCTTAAAAGAGATTCACCACATTGCTGCTTGAATCTTCCTGAAATCTTGGTGAACTCTCACAGGCAAGGTTTCGTTTGCTCATCTGCGATAAGGACAATCTGTTACTACTTATTCGACAACTCAGGTGTATTGCAAGGCGATGTCTGAACTGGATTCTCACACAGCATATTTGAAGAGAGATTGACGATGACAGTGGATTATCAAAGAACCGTCACGTTTTCTTTCATACATGAAATAGCCCTCAATTAAAAGACGATGGCTGATGCCCATATGATGTCTCTGACTGGCGAAAACTCCCACAGTATCGCCAATATATCTAAAAAATACAATTTGGATTTTTTATATTTATAATATGATTCGAAAAAAAATTAAATTTGTATGAGTTTTTTTTCTTTCAAAATATCGATAACACATTACAACTCTACATTTGTAATGTTTAGTTATTTACATTTACAACGTGTCAACTTTAGGATGTTCAGCAGTCAATGACCTTTCAATTCATCAGACATACATTCAAAATAACATTATTGTAGATTTGTGGTTGTTAATAATTTTCTCTTTTTTTTCGTTAGTACGTTTTTTACACTTTTATCAGCTTTCCACTTCAAAAGAAAACTGGCGGTCTTAACTTAAAATTATTTTTTGGGAAAAGAAGGGAATGGCTTAAAGTAAGCTCAGCTGAAGTTAAGGAAAATCCGGAAAACTGTGTTAGGCGCTCGAAAAAGTTGGAATTCCGCTTGAAATCGCTCTAAAATGGAGCGATCTATGTCTGGCAATAAGATTCTGAGAGTAGATTTGGGAAAAATGCATGAATGTCTAAACGTTCATATTTCGTTTGTATGGGAAATCGGGTTCGGTTGGATTTTGAAATCACACCTAGACATTGTCCATCCTCTTTATTTGATGATTCAATGTGCAAAGTTGCATCATGCTGGGGATAAAAGAGATAAAAGAGGCAGACAATACTTCAACAAACTCCTAAGATAACAATGATACATTGCTGACCATCTATGCATTTTTTGAAAATTATATTTTGGTTCAATGTTTTTTTACCATATCCTAACGCAAGTAAATATATCTTATCTAAGTTTCTTTCAATCAAAAGAATTAGAATGTTTTCCAACATATTGAACAAATGTACTAAGCTATAAACAGGAGATGTTTAATTTTTATTTGATATGCAACTTAAAAATCTCCCTATGTAGTACAGAAAATAAGGAAAAACTAACATTTAAAAAACGTTAAGACTTTGAAACTTCTTTAAACTTTCAGTCGATCTTAACAAATAACTTTATTCCGCCAACAAAATTTTTTATATCTTCATTATATGAATTAAGTGGTCTTTAATAATCTTCTGTTATATGAAACATATAAGGTTCAGCACTCTTTTTTTATCTATTTAGGAAAAAGTTGAAGGAAAAAATTGCACTTTTCATATTTGAAATATTTATTACAAAAAAGGTGATATTACAAACAAAAATCTACATTCACTAAACGTTTGGTGTAACAGTTTCCACAAAATCATTATATGGTTACAAAGGAAGTAGGTAAGATATTTTGGGCAAGGGGTGGGCAAGTTCTTGACATTGTGGGAAAAAACAATATATCACATCTTCAATAATTGCGTAATGCAACCCCATTCTAGAGCTCAAAGAGTTAACCAGATATTCCTCAATCGCCATGAATTGCACTCTTTGGTTTGACAAATATTGAAGTAAAACAGACATTGCCTCACATACTTTACGTCCAATAACATGTCTCAGTTGAATAAAAACGATTGTGTGATTGGCACGTGATTGGAGAGATGTGTGATTTATTCACGAAATACTCGAAGTGCTTTAATAGCGATTTTATTAGTTTTACTGTCAATTTGTTTTTGTTTTTTGTCATTCAGGGAGGACAAATCTACGCTCTTCTGAACTCCCCCATGTCTACGCTTATGTATGGCAAGATTATTACTAGACATTAACATTATGTCTCATTAGAGTTACAGACTAGAGTTCTGCGGTAATGTTACCCTTTGAAGCTATGGGAATAATTGATGCCAACATAATAATGGGGATTCCCACGCGCTGGTCCTCTCAACACTTGAAAATAACGCCCTTGAGCGTCCAGACGCCCATTGCCGTTCTTGCTGGTCCAGATGTTGCCTTGGCCCTGTGCGTGCACAATGGTCCCTACGCCCTTCTCACGCTGCACACCACCGGTGATCAAACCTGGGTTCTCCTGTTTCTGCTGTTGGGGAAAAAGCTGCGGAGACCGACGCTCACGCTCCTGTCGGAGAAGAAGAGCATTAACTAAATAATTCTACATTATGCAAATCGTCATGGATATAACTCAAAATCTCTGCTTCCCCAACATCAACTTGATGTCCAATGCTATGATATGTGATAGACAGTGGATTTATATGATGTTCATTAAAAATTTAATACGAGCACATACCACTAAGTGCATTTCTTCGCCTATTTTTTCGGTTGTTTCAAGTTCAACAATCACTGGAAATTGATTCTCATGAGATTCGACGTCGGACTCCGCTGGGCGCGCTAGAGTCGAGGTGGCCATCATGGCAAGCGACAAAAGCAAAATAACTGCAGATGTCTTCATCCTATTCAAAGAGAAAGAGTAAAGATAATTTTTGTCAATTTAAGAAAAGTAGTATTTCTTCTTCTACCTCATATTATTAATGTTAGAATGCTCATTGCAATGATTTGAAGAACTAGTATTTTTATAATAATAATAAATTTTTTGTCAAAAAACAGTACAAACTGCGTATGACCACTTGGAGGACAATAAACTAATTTACTCTCCGGAAGCAAGCAAGGGACCATCCCATCAATTCCGATCAAGGGCCCTAAGGCAAAAGCGGATTCAAAAATTTCAACAAAAGTTCCTAGGAAAGATAAAAAGTTAGTTGCGAGTTATAATACATATATAATGTCAATATGTTTGTAATTTAACGCAAATATGTTTGTAAATTTACATGTACAAGTT
>NNCF01128130.1:195823-224152 GCA_002313205.1 Laupala kohalensis | reverse complement strand
TAATGCGTAGCTAACTTTGTACTCTTTTCTATCCGCCGCTCTCAGGGTCCTTGATTGGAATTAATGGGATGGTCCCTTGTTTTTTTTTCCAGACAGTAAATTAGTTTATTGTCCCACATGTGGTCATACGCAGATTGTAATTATTTTTTTTGTAATTAATCTATTTTATTTTATTTTATTCATTTACATGAACTGGGACAATGAAGTGAGAAGATACAAATTTTTGCCGGTTACGTCAGGAACTGAACCCGGAATTCAGTTCCATTGCACTCTTGTTTCTGTCCCCGCCGGGAACCTAGTTTCATCGCACCAAAGACCTAAAACCGCAACGTAGCACATAATCTTCGAATAATGAGCATTATCCGTTTGAGCTCGGTAACGGTACATTATTGAAGAGAGAGAGAACTGTGTTTTGCTCACCACCAGAGACAAAGGTTCAGTAAGTAAAGAGACCAAATTACTGAATGAGGCATCAGACGAAATTTGAATTCGAACGAATGTTGGTGACTCAAACAACCAAGTGTTCAATGGTAGCTCGTCGAACCCTATCAACTTTAGCAGCGTAGCCATATACTCTACGTGTTTTAATGACCTAGCTCTAAAGCGCCAATAATAACAATAACAATAATAATAAATTTCTAAATATACACCACTGTCGATTGAATATAAAGAGATGTACAGGCTGAAGTCAGTAGATGTTATCCCGATTGTCATAACAGCAACTGGTTTGACCTACTGAAATTTGAAGAAATATATAGAAAAGATTGATCTAGAACCAAAGGATATAGTTCCAAGAGTTCAAAAATCTGTGATCCTGCAAACATGTAGAATCGTTCGCACTGTGTTGAACATGAAATAGCATGGTATGAGGTTTGCCAAAGTAATGGCCTCTCATATAAGAAAAGAAACCGGATAATCCGAGAAAATAAAGAAATAATAATAATAATAATTGTACAAGATATTATCATACTTCTACATATTACACATACCAAAACCCTCATTATCACTCCAAGTTCGCAAACGCCGTTCTGTATTTACATCGCAAGACAGACGAACGTTGTTTATATCAAACATCCCGCATATAAGGCCGCATGTTTGACAAACGAATATTTGTTTATTAACTCTATAAACTCCATGACCTCAATGTACGCATCCCTAAGTGGCCACATCCAACGAATCATGAATGTTATTAGGAAAGTTCCACAAAACTAACAACTGGAAGGTTCAGTTGGATATGTTACCAAGGCAAAGGAAAGTTGTTTATCGCGACTGAGAAATCAGAATTCTCACCACACTCACGCGCTGCCTTAGATTACGAGTGAAGACAGCACACGGTGAAGAACCACTGCTGCATCACAAGCTCCTACGACGAAGTGATATTTTCCGTCCTGTGATGTAGTGATTAATAGAACTCTCTGGGAACTTGAAGATCCTGCTACAATATTCCGAACTCGTGAGTTACAGCAGAGAAAACATTAGAACCTTTTCAGGAACTAGCTGACGATTATTCTGATGTGCATTCCTGTTATTGGGCACATTATAGTATTTTCTTCGTTACATGTCATTTCTAGTTACAGTCCTACGAGCATTTCAGGATTCAGCTCCCTTATTTCCACGCTATATGTACTTGTTACTTTTTACGAGCATTCAAGCTCTATATTTTACTTAACGAATAAAACTGGTCATTTTTCTTGAATCTCTTTACCATATTTATTTTGAATGGGGATATTTCGTTGTGGAACAATTCTAGATTGAATCTGTGAAACAACACGAATTATAATTCAACCACAACCCCAACAAAATAATAATAATAATAATAATAATAATAGGAAGAAGATGGAAATAAAAAATCTAAAAGAAAAACATATTACTCATACAGCTGTTCCTTCCGTTAACAATTTAAAAACGACAGAACAAATCAAAATTCAAAAATATTAGTCATTCAAGACAGAAATTCTAGAGATTTGGAAACAAAGTGAAGTATTAATTACTCCCCTCATAATTTCAGTAACAGGAGTCATTTGCAAAACACCTAAAGTGCATCTTGAAAGATTGTCACTAAACAGCAATGTACAGCCAGAAATGCAGAAATCTGATATATTACAAACACGTGACCTAACAAGGAAATTTCTAAGTCTCAACTAAGACTAAATTTTGCATATACACCCGACTCAACTACTTGTCTAAAAAAAAATAAACACATGCTCCACATGAATTTACGTTATGGATCATGCGGTGCTTCCATTAAGATGGAACGGCTAGCGTGTACTTCTAGGTCAACTAAGTTTGCATTTGGATTTGTCATTCTCATCCCAATTTTAAGGGAATATGAGAACGTCGCTCTCCTGACTATCAGTGGTAATTATACCCTCTGCCGAATATTATATGACCCAAGGGTCGACAAGCAGTTCTAAACTTTGAGATTTTCGACGGTCGAGTTGGTGGCTTTCGCTTGAAGCACCGTCCGAACACTTTCGAAATGAATGGCTGCCGCCCACAGGTAAACAGTGAAAATTCTTTGAAGACATCACCAAGCTAGTGCCAAACTTCGGAAGCTGCTTTATTTGGTCGTGTTGATGGAAATATTCCGCCGCGAAGGACGAGCGAAGTGAGCTTTGTAATATTGTCAAAGCCCTAAGTGCAAAGTTAAAACGGTTTTGGGTGATCAGAAGAAAAGGACTCTTTGTTAAACAGCTACAGTGGATCTCTTAAATGTCACTTTGTATATTAAATGGCGTCACCATTCTTGATAGTAATTATTTGAGTCAATTCATGGTCGCGTCATAATTAGAACAATCATTTATTGTATATGGCGTTGCATTTTACTCGAAATGTTCTCGATTGTTACGTATGTTAATGTTAATGAAGTAAATTTTAACGGCTTTTGATCCGTTTCCTTCCGATAAAAGTACTAAATTACTAAAGTGGTAATTTTTATGGACATCTAGTTTTTCCCGACGTTCAAAATACGTCTAGTCATCTAGGGATAACAATGCCTGTAACGATNTTTTCGATTGTTACGTATGTTAATGTTATTGAAGTAAATTTTAACGGCTTTTGATCCGTTTCCTTCCGATAAAAATACTAAATTACTAAAGTGGTAATTTTTATGGACATCTAGTTTTTCCTGACGTTCAAAATACGTCTAGTCATCTAGGGATAACAATGCCTGTAACGATATGATTAAAGTAGATCCCATCCCTATCGACCTCCACTGATCCGGCTCCTCGGTTGGTCCGACCGCAGCTCAGTCACTGAATGGTTGATGAATCGCCGGCCATTGACTCGCTATACCATATCGATATTTACATATAGATTATTTCGCTACCTTAGTGAGGCGATTTGCACTATCCTGTGTACGGTAATTACTCGTCCTGTGTTAATTATTGTTGTAATTTCTGGCAGTTTTGACAAACATTTTATATCTAGCGGCGTAGAGACAAGATGTCGGCACAAGTATAAATCAATACGAAACTTCGTAAACAGGTAGTGAAAGAACTATATACAAATTAAGGAATATAAAGACAATTGTGGTGAAAGAACCTAAAAACGTAAGTGAAATAAGATATCAATAAGACAGAGATATTGAAAGGGAGTATATAAACCTACAAGATAAATATAGAAATAAGATAAACTTACAGAAAAGATGGTATGTGTGCGAATGAGTGTCTGTATAAAATGTATATGTGAAGAAATGTAATGTAGGTTAATTGTGACACTCGTAAGCATGAAGAATGTAAACAAACGCAATGTACATATTCCGTATGTTCCAGAGGACACAACCGTGTTGGAGAAATCTAAGAGGAAGAAAACATTCTCACTAGTATTTGTGGTAGTTAAATAATATTTACAGAATTAAACTGGAAGGCAAAACAACAACTTCAAGGAGATAACGGGACACGTAAGTACCAAAACAATTAACAAGGAATAAGGAACAGAAAGATGTGAAAAAATATTATATTAGGAACAAGCAAGTTACGAAAGCTAATAACAAGCATATTAGGAAGGCAGAGAGGGCTAGGTAACTTACACGGAGGCCATAGATGTTATAGGTTAGCACAATTAGAAGCTACAGATTGATAAAAAAGAAAACAAGAGTATAATTACAAACAAACAAAAACAACACAAATTAGAAAAACATAATATAAAACCAAGGGACAGGAAAGATCAAGAGCGCCTATGTAGCTCTAATTTCAGCAATAACATGAGAAAAAAAAACATTACATAGACAAATTTACAATACACCGCCATTTTACAGATAGGAAAGATGAACCGAGTAGGTCATTAGAAGACGACTGAGCAAGCACCAAATCAAAAACAGATACAAGTGAAAAATGAAGGGAGTAAAGCAACGAGACTCAATACAAGAAAAGATAAGCGGAAATACGACTCCACACAGCAGTGCCAGTGAATACATGAGGAAAGACGAAGTGAAAATGTGACAGAGGACAAGACAAAAAAAGGCGCACAGAGTGCAGGAAACGGGACGAAGGAGAGGCGGCTCTATGAAATGATGCTGTAGATTATTGACAATGAATAATTAAAAAAGTACCTGGAAAAATACAGCAGCGAATTAGGAATGGCGTGAAGGATATCTGGAAGACGGTGGTGCGAGTAAAAGAAGAAAATGACCAAAAGAGAGAAAGATTGAATGGACTGAACGATGCGAAACTACACATGATAGCTTTGGGGAAAACTATATAACGCAGATCTAAATATAATGGATAGTGTAACCTTAACTGCCTTGGAGGAGAGAATTGTGAATATTATAGATGAACGGTGGAACATTCAGGAGAAAGTGCAAATCTAAATGCGAAAGGTAAATATGAAGGCGAAGGATAGGATTGAAAAGATAGTAAACTCACTACATAGTTTCAGTGAAGCTGGAATAAAAGAAGATAGGAGATTGGAAGCAGTGAAAGAATTGGATGAAAAGGTGATGACTTGATTAGGAAGTAATGGAGAATATGTAACAGAAATAATGATACAACAACTACAAAAAAATGGGGAAACGGAAATTGTTGTTGATGAATGCATCCCAAAACGCAGAAAGAACCGGAATGACAGTAATGAAAACTTTTTTTAGAAATAGTGAAGAAGAAAAAGTTAAATGTCAATATATAGGCTATGCGAGAAAGGAAGGGTCATACTCTGGTGATAATTGGTGAGAGGGAAAACGAAGCTAAAAAGTTAGAGAAGTTTCTTTCGAAAGAAGAGAGTATTAAAACGCAACGACCACGAATACGACGACCAAGGCTACAAAGTCATGGGCTAAGGAGTGAGGTGGCTAAAGATGGAGGTTTACTGGAAACAATATATGAACAGAACTTTAAGGATGTAAAAACAAAAGATGAATTTCTAGCGATACGTAAAGGGACACCTCAAGTTGCTCGATTAATAGAATTGAATTCAAAGTATCACAAGAGATTAACAAAAGGGAGAGTATACATTGGATTAGAAAGCTTTCGTGTAACGGATTGCGATACATCCCTGAGATGCCATCGATGTCATAGATATGGGCATCAGCTCGAATCCTGTCGAGAAAAAGAACGATATATGCGGCCATTGCACATGGTGGGCCATAGATATACTGAATATCCAAATAAAAACCGGAAAGCAGTTTGTATAAATTGAAAACGAAGGAGACAAAATGATGGCCATAAGGTAACAGATAATGCATGTCCGGAAAATATAGCAGCAAGGAATATACTCTTTCAACAGACGGATTATGGAGATTAAAATATGACAGCAGAATATACAGAGATCAATTATAGCATCACGATCAAAAATAAATTACATGGAGGGAAACTCCATAGATATAGTATGTCTCCAAGAGAATTACCAGATAAATGGGAAAAGTTGCCACAANGAAGGAGAGGCGGCTCTATGAAATGATGCTGTAGATTATTGACAATGAATAATTAAAAAAGTACCTGGAAAAATACAGCAGCGAATTACGAATGGCGTGAAGGATATCTGGAAGACGGTGGTGCGAGTAAAAGAAGAAAATGACCAAAAGAGAGAAATATTGAATGGACTGAACGATGCGACACTACACATGATAGCTTTGGGGAAAACTATATAACGCAGATCTAAATATAATGGATAGTGTAACCTTAACTGCCTTGGAGGAGAGAATTGTGAATATTATAGATGAACGGTGGAACATTCAGGAGAAAGTGCAAATCTAAATGCGAAAGGTAAATATGAAGGCGAAGGATAGGATTGAAAAGATAGTAAACTCACTACATAGTTTCAGTGAAGCTGGAATAAAAGAAGATAGGAGATTGGAAGCAGTGAAAGAATTGGATGAAAAGGTGATGACTTGATTAGGAAGTAATGGAGAATATGTAACAGAAATAATGATACAACAACTACAAAAAAATGGGGAAACGGAAATTGTTGTTGATGAATGCATCCCAAAACGCAGAAAGAACCGGAATGACAGTAATGAAAACTTTTTTTAGAAATAGTGAAGAAGAAAAAGTTAAATGTCAATATATAGGCTATGCGAGAAAGGAAGGGTCATACTCTGGTGATAATTGGTGAGAGGGAAAACGAAGCTAAAAAGTTAGAGAAGTTTCTTTCGAAAGAAGAGAGTATTAAAACGCAACGACCACGAATACGACGACCAAGGCTACAAAGTCATGGGCTAAGGAGTGAGGTGGCTAAAGATGGAGGTTTACTGGAAACAATATATGAACAGAACTTTAAGGATGTAAAAACAAAAGATGAATTTCTAGCGATACGTAAAGGGACACCTCAAGTTGCTCGATTAATAGAATTGAATTCAAAGTATCACAAGAGATTAACAAAAGGGAGAGTATACATTGGATTAGAAAGCTTTCGTGTAACGGATTGCGATACATCCCTGAGATGCCATCGATGTCATAGATATGGGCATCAGCTCGAATCCTGTCGAGAAAAAGAACGATATATGCGGCCATTGCACATGGTGGGCCATAGATATACTGAATATCCAAATAAAAACCGGAAAGCAGTTTGTATAAATTGAAAACGAAGGAGACAAAATGATGGCCATAAGGTAACAGATAATGCATGTCCGGAAAATATAGCAGCAAGGAATATACTCTTTCAACAGACGGATTATGGAGATTAAAATATGACAGCAGAATATACAGAGATCAATTATAGCATCACGATCAAAAATAAATTACATGGAGGGAAACTCCATAGATATAGTATGTCTCCAAGAGAATTACCAGATAAATGGGAAAAGTTGCCACAACAAAATAATGGCTCGAGTAATTGAGGAGGAAGGTCGTTGGGCAGCTATGGTAGAGATAAACAAACTTGAGGTATTAAAATTACAAGAGTACAATACGAAGTATGTCGTAACATGTTTTGTACGACAAGGGGAGACAGATATAATACTAGTAAATGCGTACTTACGAGGGAAAAAGAAGTGTAGAGACGAAATACATTTAATCGAAAAAATACTAGCATCATATAATAGAGAGAAAAAAGTAATATGTATGGATGCGAATGGTAGATCGCCTTTATGGGGAGAAAATAAGACATATGGAAATTGAAATATTTAAATATATATTAGCCATAAAGAAAGACGGAAAAATAGTAATATTTCAAACCGAAATGGGCAAGTCGATAATAGACATAACAATAGCAACAAAAGAGGTAGAGATGAATGGGTAAGAATGGCGAGTGGAAGAAGGTGTAACCTCCGACAATAAGTGTATTTTGTTCAACATAACCACTGATAGATCTGAAACAAGAAAACAACAAGATATGCGGATGTTACGGAAGGTGAAAGTAGAACAGTTTCGGCGTTATCTGAGGGGTGTGATATGGCCAAATGGTGAGTTAGACCTGGATGAGGAAGTAGATGTATTACAGTTAACAATACTGAGAGGCGCAGCGGAATGCTCGACCACAAAGACGACCAGGGAAGATTTGGTGGAAAAATGAACTGGATGAGTTAAAGAAGAAACGTGCAAATGAAAGGAGAAAATACTTGCGGCAGAAGAAGCAGGGGAAGGATGAGTTGTTGGTAAAAAATTAGTATAAAAAGATACCGCGAGAATACCGAATAAGGATCAAGGAATATAAATTGGAGTCGTGGGAGGATTTTGTAATAAAAAGTGTCAGTTTATATTGGGCATCGCATATTTAAGAGCACGTGAAAAAAGGAAGGTAAAACAAGTGTGGAGTACATTGCAGTTTGGGGAAGATAAAACATGAGGCTGTCGGGATACTGGGGAAAAGTTGTTAGAGGTAATATTACCGAGGCTAAGAAAAACTGAATTTTGGGAAAGACAAAATGTGAACTTAGAAGAATGTGTTGTGATAACAGAAGAAGAAATTGATGAAACATTTAGATCTTCATCCATAAGGGAAAGTCCGGGTTATGACAGAATAACAAATGAGATAATGAAAGCAATTTACCCAGTTATGCCAAAAAATACTTCAGTTCTTCAATTCATGTATCGAGCAAGGGATATTCCCGCAGGCGTGGAAAATTGGACAGATAAAAGTGTTTTATAAAGGGAGAAATAGTAAACCAAACGACCCAAATTCGTACAGACCAATAATCCTCATGTTTTGGGAAGTTGCTGGAAAAGATACTGATGCAAAAAGTAACAAGATGGATTGAGGAAAAAGGAATATTGGATGAGTATCAGTATGAGTTCAGGAAAAACCCATCGACAATTGATGCAATAAAACAATTATTGTGGGTAGAAGAGAGAACAGAAGAGCTAGGAATGTTATTGCTTCTGGATATCCAAGGGGCATTTAACAATGTAACATGGAAAGGAGTGTTACATATACTAAAGAACAATAACATTAATGGTTATTTTTACAATATTTTGGAGAACTATTTTGCAAATAGAACTTCTTACATACAGATTCGGGATGAAAGAATGGGAGATGGATAAGGGTTGCCCGCAGGGGTCCCATGGAGGACCAATATTTTGGAACCTTGTTATTGATGGAATTATAAGAGCAGTACAGGAAGCAGGATACAATGTATTAGAATATGCTGATGAGGTGGTGGTATTCGTACAAGAAACAGGGAAACGAGTATTAAAAGCACATGGAAATAGAGTAATGGAGATGTGTAAATCATTGGTGTGTGCTACATGAACTAGAAATAGAGACAGAAAAATCCTGTGCAAAGGTATTTGGAAAATTGAATACAATCAAGAGAGATCCGACTTTAAAGTTGAAAGAAAAGAAAATACGGGTAGTCCAGGACCACGTTTATTTGGGAATTAAATTGGATAAATTAAATTGGTATTGAATTTCAGGAAACATTAAATATATACAAAATAAAGTAAGAATACCCCCTACGCTTTGTTAAGGGTGGGTTTAAACAAATTAATGTGCCGGGAAAGGGATTGTTAACATTATATAAATGAGCAAAGGTGCCGATGTCCGTTGAGGCTGAGTGGAGCGTTTTGCACGTCATCTACAGATGCGCTGGACGCACTAGTTGGAGTGTTACCCGAAGTGAAATTGATTCAGAAACTTGAATTGAGAGCACTTATGCGACAAAAAGAACAGATGGTGTTGGATGGGAAAGTAGTGAAATATGATAAGAGGGGATGGAAGCGGCAGTTAACACAGATATTAATACTAGCATGGCAAATAGAATAGAATAGATCACCAGAAGGGAGACAAATATATGAGTTTATGCTTGACGTAACTTTCGCCGAGAAAAGAAGAAAATGGTTCAGCCCGAATCCAGGTGAAGTGGAAACGTGGAGAGGACATAGAGATTATAAGGTGTATTTGCACAGATTCAAATTGGTGGGTGAAGAACAGTGTGATTGTGGACAAGGAGAAGATTCAAGAAACCATGTCTTTTGGGACTGTAACCTCTATGGACCAGAACGAGCAAAATACAACACCTTAAGAATACTGTAGGAATAACTGAGATGGGACTAGACATGATTGCAATGGAAAAGCAATATGAGATATTTAAAATATACATTGCCGAAATGAAGGTAATAAAAGGAGGTATAGAAGGGTAGAATGATAAGTACGCCCACATATTCATAATTGAGGATGAGCAGTATAAAGAAAGAAAAACAAAATTAGGAGAGAAACAGAGAAAGTTGCTGAATATCAGAAGATGTGAACGCGACAAGAAAGAAACTAATGAAAAAAAAAAAATATTTTGATACTGCGTATACATACTGTAGAAAATCCGACCTCTTCGGCGTTCCGACTATACTCTTAGTCCACAAATTCTGAATCAAAGAGTTAATCTGAACAAGACGTTTTCCAACATTCATTTTTCATCTATTATTCTTCTGTTTAGCCCTTCTTTGCTTCAAATCTAGGTCATCTGGTGACTTATGAAAGAATAAGTATAGTATTGGTTAAATGAGAAAGAAAGTAAATTAAAATATACTCCAAGCACAATTGGTCGGTGCAGACAAATAACTATATCTAAGATTTCCGGATCTCCAACTAAATAGACATTGGGAAAACTATAATTTTATTGGTGTTTTAGGGCTTACCAGCGTCCTAAAACAATAACAAATAAATTTAAGTATTTACTTCTCATGGTTGTGTATAGTTATCGGGATTATATTTTATTACAAGTTTTTATTTAACTTCACTTGTTAGTTCGTATGTTTGGGTCAAATCTTGGAACTGAATTTTAAACTACTTCCCCTCAACAGATTGAACTGAAATTTGGCACACATATACAAACCCTATGACAATGCAGTATTTTGATGTGTATTTCCAATAAAAACTTTTCAAAAGGTTTTTTAAATAACGATTTTATTCCGAGATAACTCGCAAAGAATTATTTCCGAGAAGCTTGCCCTGAATACAATAAGTCTCTCCCCTATATGTAAGTACAAAGTATAGCGTAACCCAAGCTTTTCGTTCTAACTTCATATCTTATCGTTACGATCGTTTCTCAAAATGTTTGGGCCATAGGAAGGTTTATCTCACGAATGCTATATCGTTTAGGCTATTTATTATATTAACACAAGTTTGTGTTTAAAAGGTATTTTGAGTATTACAAATGAAGAAGTGACATTAATTACCATGACAAATAAATAAACAAATTCTAATACTAAAAAGTATAAAATGAAATAATAAATAAAAACCTTTTTAAAAAAGCTTGTTGCACGAATCGTAAGCAAAAAATATACTTCAGTAAGTTCTTACCAACCCGTCACTTTCCGATGCAATTAATTGGTTTCCGCATTTATGAACATTTCACGCGACAAACGTTTTGAAAACAAATAATTCAACATAAAATATTAAATCATTTTCAGCGATAAAGATAGTACGTTTATTTTTATTAGGATCCACTAATGTAAAATATGTATGGAGGTATTAACATTTGACATTGGATACAAACCTTAACTTAATTGATTCGTTTTAGTACATCGCTTAAATAAAAGCTTGTTATTAAAAAGTTTTTTTATTTATTATTTTATTTTATTTTCCTATACAACAGGGACGTCAACTTGGGGACGTGCGGTCTCCAAGCCACGATGTGTTCAGATAAGACAGGAATATGTGGTATGCCTTAGAGAGTCTGTAGACAAGATTGTATCAACAATAGCTGCTCGGTGTCATGTATACAATGTAGTAGCACGCTGTAGAGTAACATCTATGTATCCGAGTGGGTCGCCACAATCTCTCTTTCAATACAAAATGAAAAATGTTGATTGCTTCGTGATTTATCGTGACGACGGTTATGTAACGAAACAAAGCTTGAATAGCATTGTCTTACTTTACTTTCATAATATAATAATAATAATAATAATAATAATAAAGTGGATTATAGATTATTATACATATATCTTGACTATTCATAACCATTAATGCTGAAATCAAAAATTAATATCTCGAGAATTTCACTGTATTACTTCGAGATTCCATTAATGAGATTTCATTGCGAAATGGACTGCGGAAAATACATCTTCATAATTCCGCAAAGTAGTGAGACGGATGCGTAACTAATTGTGCATTCTTAATTATGATAATTTGAAGGAGACAAATAATTAGTCAAAAAGTGTCTCAGTGATGAAAGCTGCAATGTCATGAAAATAGCTTCCGGAGTATTAATCATAATTTTCTTGAAATGTTACACTTTTCAAAATTCGGAAAATGAAAAAGTACGATATACTTTACAAATTATGAGATTTACTCTTGTAGAAAGAGGTTTGAATACTTCATTTAAATTTTGTAAAAGAAGAGATATTCAATTTAAACAATGATCAACTTGAAATCACAGATCCACGGATGCGCGCTCTTGAGATCTGTTTTGAAATATTTTAACGCAGAATATTTAATTGAGATTTATTAAGTATTTATTTTAAAACAATTTGAACAATCGTTACTTCCATTAAAACAAACGGTTGAATGTAATATCGATGTTTATTTTTAAGGAGTGATAGGATCATCAATTACATAGGATCAAGTTCATGCCCCGAAACAAACTACGAGAGATTTCTACTCAGAACAAATAACATTCGCATTAATAACTGAGCCACTCTTCATTGCTCTGGCGACAGACATCTTCTGGCGTCTTCTCTTAGTAATTTCGAGAGGAACAAGGCAACTTTTGATGGCGTCTGGAGATCACCCTTGCAGTCTCTTTCTTGGCACGCAGCCGACTTCGGAAGCCTCCTTCTGGACATCGAAAACTAGGACTTTTTCTTCCCGATTTCCTCAAGGGTTGCATCTTCAATTTTAAGGGGATACAAGCAAAACAATGTAAAGAATATTTATTGATTTAAAACGATTATTGAAATAATTTTTTGGGTTAAATTACAAATTTGTTGATATTCTATTAGTATTATAATTCGTAGCTAACTTTTTATCTTATCAAGGAGTTTGCTGAAATTTTTTAATCCGCCTCTGCCTTAGGGTCCTTGATCGGAATTGATGGGATGGTCCCTAGCTTGTTTGCGGGGGTAAATTAGTTTATTGTCCCCCACGTTGTCATATGCAGTTTGTACTTTTTTTGACAATTAATTTATTTATTTATATATTTATTTATTATTTAATATTCATTAATATTACTTGAATAAAATTTAAAAAATGCTTCTGAAAACCGAACAGCATTCAAGATATTTTACTTAAAGTAGTAGAAAAAACAGAAGCTAACTATTAACAACTATATTATATTTTTATACAGAAATTTGTCTTTAATAAGTAAATAAATGTATGGTCATAAAACAGTATGACCAGGAAGAGGACAAACTAATTTACTCTCCGGAAGCAAGCGAGGGATAACACAGCTTCTATTTCCAAATGTAGGGTAAAATATTTCTTTGTCGTTAATGCAGTTATCATTCACATGAAATATAACATGATATAGGTCTGATACAATATAACAGTTAGAAACATCCTCTTCCAAGAGGAAAACGATGGATTACAGAGAATTAGCTACAACTGACTTTAAAGCCTCCAGAGAGTTACAGATATAGCAAACAGCTTCGTGTCATCGCTAACAGCTCCTTGTGGTGACCCATAGCGTATAGTGCAAATTTTACTAAATTGATCTAAGCAAAATTATTCGATATGAAAAACTTATGGATTTTTTAAATTATGTAGAACAACATCAAGAGATTGAGAATATTAAACACTTCTCTTTGAACTAGGGAGGCTCCGCAGTTACAGCTCGGATCTGATTGCCGGACGATGTGAGTTTCAACCCTGGTGACATCAATGAATTTGCACGCTGCTTTATCGAGTGGGTTTGTCTTAAAATAAGTACAGGAGAGGCCATATCAATATTTTTAGAGAGTTTTCCCTTGCTTCACTTGTTACTATGTTTGTAAACAAATCTTGGAATTGAAGTTACACGCACTTCCGACGATCCTATCAAACTGAAACTTAGTGTACGAATGACAATGCAATATTGCGATGTGTAACTTAAATAGACTTTTAGGCCTCATTTAGATTATTTATTTCTTAAAAGTAATTTATTTCTTGTTTCTTGGGTACTAATTTTCTAAGCATTTAATTCCNTTATTATTATTTTTTAATAACAATATTAATTATTATATAATCATAATTATTATTATTATTAAATAAAAACTTTTTTTTTAATTAAAAAAAATTATTTTGTTTTATTTTTCTCCCTTCAAACTCTTTGAGGTCTCCGCGTGACACTGCAGTTCCCATCGACACGAGTGCTGCCCTTTGCGGCCCTGGTGGCCACGAGGCCGACGACTCGCCTGAAGGCAGCAACCATCCACTTGCACGCCTCGGGCTAAGGAGCTGAGGAGGAGGAGGAGGAGGAGAAAGAGACGAGACGAAGAGTGAGAGGCATATGCGAACGGACATACGTCAGAGTGGAGAAACGATCCCATGAGCAGACAAGCGAAGGGCGGGGAAAACTTGTCAGCGGATGTTGAGCGTGACATGACAGTCTCTCGTGCATCGGACGAGGCAATACTTCGATCGCAAATGTATCGAAGACTAGCTCAGAAAATTGATGAAATGAATTTATTATGTTTTTAAGTTTATGTTACTCATGCAAAAGAGATGAAGGTACTCCGAAAACACCACATCCTCCAGGTGGGCGTAACTTGTTCATGGCAATATTTGACGTTCATTTTATTTACAACAACAATTTTATGTTGATCTTGACCAACATATATTATATAACGGAACGATATATTCGAGGATTGGTCATCAATAAAAGATTCTTTCTGCAACGCCAACGTTTCCGTTATTTATTTTGCCTTCATGAGGGCAACAAAGAACATACACAATTTACATTATTTCTAGTACAATTTTGAAACACCTTATTCACACAAACAATATATCAATGATTACTCAAGATCACGCAAATAAACACAACGGTCTTGAAATTTTGGTGACGCTTGGTTAGTTCATCTATGCGTATATTTCTTCCGTATTCCGCTTGGATGCCAATACTGCGTGTATCTCGAAGGTGAAAGGGTGGTGTAGTGGTTAACACCCCATCGATCAAAGAGAGAGTCCCGAGTTCGATTCAAAACTGAGTCATTTTCGTATGGTCGTAGTTATCACAAGTTCAGGTAGTTTACAAATTAACTATACGTAGATGATATAATTACTAAATATACTTTATTTAAATATTGGGTTTATAACAAAAAATATGAACCTGAAATTACATTTAGTAACATGGTGTACAGAAACATTTCCAGCTACAACCCACATTTGGTGAATGCCATAAGAGAGATCTATTTCAAACAAATTCTAAGCACGAGCTAAAAAACTGTTGCCCCAATTTCTTATTTTTCTTGTTTTTTGTTTTAAGGAGAGACACAAGTCAAGACAAGTGCTCGTAAGCCTGAGCCCTTGTACAATGAGAGCCCTCGTGCCCTGTACCCTTCGACTCGTTGAAGGGCGAGAACGCAAGGTGACAAGGTGGCGACCCCTGTGAACTCACGCAATATGTAAGGGAAAGCGGAGAGGGCAGATTTTTTTGTCAGAAAACATGAAAATCCTCTCTCATCAAATACGGACCCTCTATAAATTATGTATCACGCCCTGAAGGAGGTGAGTTTGTGATGTTACAATGCGTTACAGCGGGATGGAGTGATGGAGGGACTCTACTCTAGGCGTTACGTAACGGAATGTTTTATAGAGCGTATTCAATATCGCCCTAGCTATCAATGAAATCAACCGCTCGTAATGTCAGTGTATCAAAATTTGTTCCACATTTTACGAAAAACCTCAAATACTTGTCTTAACGAAAGGAAATGAGGTATAGCTAGCGTTACATAATTATTTGAGGGGGAGGTAAGTGGTATCATTAAATGTGAATTATGGAGCGGTGGAGGGTCTTAAACAACGGCAAATGCACGTAATGTATAGAAAACTCCATAAGCTATAAATCTATTTGGATGACCGAGCTATTTACTTGGACAACAACAACGTATGTTTAAAACAAATGAACACATGGATTATAATTAAACATTATTTTTTCAAAACAGTTCCAATGTTTTGTCTCAACAGTTCCAATAATTAGGACAAATATGTTGAAAACAATTAATTAAACAAATTCCCATGGTGTGACAGTATTCATTAAATTAGAATTCGTTTTATAAATCGAGCGAAGAATTTCGATTAAAATTCGATGAAAACTTAAAATCAAATGACAAAAAATAAATTATAAATAGACACAAGTTTACTGTTTACTAAATATATCTTTCTCATTAAAAATACATTTAATATCGATAGAGCATAAATTAATTATTTTTATCCCTCGCAAAATTATTATTATAAAATATTCGTGTTATCGATTAGTTGCTTCATGTTATATTAATTAACTCGTTTAACGATCTTTGTAGTTTTATAATTTCTTTGAATTCACTTGTGTCGCCTTCTGATGGAGATAATATTTTCCCAAGTGCCTCTACATTTTTATTTGTGACTCCGAATATCGCCGTCATTCAAAACTATTACTATCGCCCTCCCCCCCTCTCGCGCTCTACATCAGACTGTTTTCTGGAGAGAACTCTGCCTCTTCATTTCATGGTGAAAGAACAAGAATTTAAGTGTAATGCTTGTCCCTGCGCTGAACAGCCAGGATTTATTCGCTCCGGAATTGACTGGATGGTTCTCTTCATGATCCAAGGGGCTTTTCTCAGATGCCAGAATATATGGCGATTTTAAGTAGTTTTATGATCTTTAAATCACGGTGATGAGATACCACGATGATAATATATAGCGAAGAGATCAAACATGCAAAGAAAATAATATGGAGGTTTTTTTTGTTATAAGAAAGAGAAATACGTAACATTGCGGATATTATTAACACTTTCATTACCAATAGCTACACCGCGAAAATAAAAACTTCTTTCTTCCAGTAAAATACGTTAAATAAAGTTTTCCTTTAAAGATAATATAATAATAAAGAAGGAAAAAACTCTGAGTAGAGTACTTCAGTTATCGACACTGGAGATCTACAGCCGTAAACTGGAATTAATTTCTGTGATAGAAGAGAGGGTCTAACCAAGACATTCTTCATGAGATGTAAATGTTGTACTAAATGTTGGAGAGCGTAAAAGAGACCATAAGCTAAGGAAGAGCAAATGTTATGGGACATAAAATAAAAGTTTTCGTGCTGCCTCTAAGAATGATGGCGAAATAAAATATAACAAAGTTCAAAAATGATTTTTTTTTTACTTTTCTTAAATGCAAAGAACATTCTAATATGGAATAACTACAAACATTTGATGTAAGAACAATGAATTTTTTGATTAAAAAAACCTAGAGATCAAAACTCATATAGAGTATTATGAAAGAGCACAGGGAATTTTAATAACTTAGAAAATCGCATTTTTTAATAATGTGGTACATGTTGGGGAAACTTGCTGAATATTTTCATGCCCTATAACAACTTTTTGTGGTATATTCTCCGTATTACATGAAAATCACTATAAATTTAATATTTTTTCCTAAAATTCTAAAACTAATGGTACATATTTCATGTTCGAAGCAGAGATTTTCGCACCAACAAAATACCGTTCTGACATAAATAATGAATAATATTTATATATTCATTATTTGGACTTCGAATAATATTTATAAATCCTGTGAGAAGCTCACTGCGTTTCGACTTGGATTAAAGTCGTGGTCAGGTGATCAAGTAATAACTAATTTTAACAACATAACAGGACACATGAACGTGATATAAACAGAAATATTAACACAAAATATGTTTACAAAAAAGCAGAAACACAAACACTTTATAATATTGTATTGTATAAACCAGATTTTCAGTGTCTGTGCGTAAAAGGTCGTAAGTTATTATTTATTTCATTAGATTATTTCATTATGAACATTAATAGTAGCGCTAGTAGTAAAATATCGTTCTGTTCCGGTTCTAAAGCTCTCGGTTCCGAATTGGTTCTCGGAGGCGTTCCGGTAGAGAGTGGAAGCATCGCGAGCGAAGACGATCGATTCGTGGCTTCCCTCACGTTTCCATACCTCGGCTCTGCTTCTCCCCGAGGACGCGAGGAGGGATCGATAAGGTCACTGCACTCGGAGCACTCGTTCACAATCGATTCATCGGAAAACACTGCTACTTTCTCTCATTTATGAATTATACTCAGTACTCCAAGCTTCAATCGCTTCAAATAGGTAATTTTTTTTTACAATATCCTTCATTGGATTGCCATTGTTATCTAGTAATAATAACACATTTTTGGGGGAACAGCGTCTAGACAGAATCTAGATTGCTGTATCCAAGTATCCAAGAGGGTGAATTATTTATACATCACAGAAATATGAGCTGAGACACAGAAATGAAAAGCATTTCTGACCCCCCCGGCAATTGAACGCGGGATGGCTTGGTGATGAGCGACCACGCTAACTCCGTAGCCACGGAGGGCATTTCAAACGCGTACAGGCAAAAACCTCGCCGCACGTTTCTATATAATTAATATTATTTTGTAAATAGAGCGCCCTATTGAAATAGAAATAATAACACCGAATATAAGAAGTACAATAAAATGGAATGATTCAGATAACCATTACATTTCCGTGCCTCGTTCGTCGGTGCCTTGTGACTGCGATATCAAAGTTTGGTGGATTACTCATCCCTATCTACTATTACATGTTTCTAAACATGCATAGAACTGATTCATATTCTCCTAGTTAAGTTTCCAAGATGTAAATGATTCTATAAATGAGGTAACGTGTTGCGGTCGCGCCACCGAATTCTCGAATAACCACGAATTTCCTGTATATACAGTCAAAGTCCTTTAAATCCAATTTAAAGGCAAAACCAATTTTATTCGATTTATAAAGGTTTTGATTTAAGGAGGTTTTAAATAACAAAGAAATAAGAAAATTTTGATCTTGTTAATCAGAATTTGGTATTTTTGTTTCGGGGACCTAGTTTCCTGAAAAATATGTACATCTAAACCTATACAATACTGTGTTGACTGTTTTAAAATAAGTCTGTTGTTTTAGACTGTTTCAAGGAATTAAACATTTGAGCATTAATTGAATTTTTCAAGATATATTTCCAGCAACTGTAAAGCTTTGCCGTGTTTACGTTTTGAGTTGCAGAGGTTTGAAAATGGATACTTCGAAATGGAAAAGTCTGTTTCCTATTGTAGATCATAAATTACATAAGTATAAGTAAAAAAATGTGTCCTTAAATCTTTGAAGTACTTTTCTTCCTTCGAACAGCGGAAGTATTTTTTCCAGGGATCTGAAAAAATTATTTGTAGAACTTTTTGAATTAAAGAAGTTCAAATTAACCAGGTTCGTCTGCACTTACCGGTAGGTCTGGGTTGTACCTGACATTCATGAAGCAGAAGCGGGGTTTATATCAAGATTCAATGTATAAACTCGATGGTAAAAGAGATCCATGGTGGCAAGTAGATGACCGTATAGCGGTGACGCATTTGTCAGAAGCAAATAATTAGTGTCTACCGTTACTGTTTATTTTTGGCGCACCCCGGAATTGTGCATACACCTACGGTGGGATGTCAATGGGAGTGCGTACGGGCTATTGAATACGGCGTGCTCAGGTAGAGTACGCCGTGTTCTCCCCCTGTGCAGGCAGGTAGCAGCCAGGGTTCGCCAGTAGACTACCCTGTCTGAACGAAAGAACTTTCAAGGTAAGTTTCAAGCGAGTAGACTTTTGAGTTCCTGTGCGGGGAACACGGCGGATGTTCACAATGTTTAATACGTGCGAAACATTGGATAACAAAGAAAAGCAGGATTAAACGACTTTATCTGGAATCCCGAGAAGACGAATATATACATTTTAGAGGAGAATATAGGAAAGGTTAATAATTCCATTATGATTTTTTCTCTATTATGTTTCTTTAAGTTTCCCTTTTATTATTTTGCATTAATACAAAATGATTTTGTATATAATCAAAACTAAAATATGTCCCCTCCGTGGCTACGGTGTAAGCGTGATCACTCGTCACCAAGTCATTCCGGGTTCAATTCCCAGGTGGAGCTAGATAAAATTTGGAGCTTTTCAGTTCCATGTCTCAGTTTAAATAGCTGTGATGAAAAGTTCACCCTCTGCGACTAACAACCGCAGTTGCAATACTCGGATACAGCAATATGGATCCTATCTAGACGCTGTTCCTCCGATCTCGGTAAAATTCACGATGTGTCTAGTGAGTCAACTCACACAAAATCTGAGTCTTATTGGCACTCGTCATTCGTGGTCCTTAGCGGGCCGAAACGAGAAACATACATACAAAACTAAAGTATATTGCTTCGTGTTTTGATCACTTTAAGAAATTTTACTCCGTAGTTTCATTGCGCAGAAGCGTATGGAACGCTTGGTCGCAGAGACCTAGAAAATGATTCGTTAACACTTTCCTGCCATCCGATTAACAAAAGTTATAGCGATTTCGATATCTAAACACACGTGTGAACGCGAGTTCATTCGCGTGCTCCATTTCTTGACACCACTGACCTATGCAGTACGTGTCACCGCAGGTTGAGAACCACTGCCTCTAGTACAACGAACGAGGTAAGCTGTCGATTGCATGTAAAACGGTGTGCAGTGGATGAGCGGCCTTCTAATGAGCAGATGAAAGGCACATTCCATCTCACATTCTTCCAAGCGTGCGCAGGTCACGATACCACTGCAAAAGAATGTTCAATATTCCAATAAAATGATGGATTAAATATTCTCGAAATTAGATGAAGTGACTGAAACGAATAATAATTAATATTCAAACGTGCCAAATATAACTCAAATCTTCATTTAACATAACCGAATCAACAAAATGAACACTGGTTGTCCATAATATTAATAGAACATATATATTTCATCGCTATCAGTATGAAATTGAACCCAAACTACTCATTTAAGTAAATTGTTGGGAATATTATTCGCCTGCTTCATCAGAAAATTGCATTGTCTATCGCGAACTCTTTCGAATGTTATTGGTTTGAATCTATTTATTTTTTAATTAATTCATGTATTTCGTTTAAACACTGTTCCCCTACTAAATATTCCAGCAACACATTTCTCACGTATGTTCTACATAAGCTAAGCACATTATCATGAACCTCAACCAGTCCATTAGGCTTTATATCAAGTATCTCAAATATTGTGTGCAACGTGAGTAATTCTATCTTATATCAAAAAAGTAACATTTTTTAAACATCGACTTTCCTCGTGTCATTTTAAAGGGATAATATAAAATCAGGTATCATTAATAAGGCATTTTTGAACATAAAAAAGATCGTAATCTTATATTTTAACTTCGTAATAATTGTTTTAAAATACAAATTCAATTAAAATTATTGTGTGAATGGAAACTGCATTCTAGGTGTCGCTACTAAAGTATCAAGTCTTAGCGCTTCATAGCATTGTAAGAGAGCGTTTATGTACCATAATTCTAAACCTTTTTGTTCAATAACAATTTTTACTTTCAAATGCTATCAGGACTTTTGGTAATTATTACAATTTACAAGTGAAATTGGGCTTGACCGTTGCCACTGAAGTGAAGATGGAGATATTGAAATCCAGCTCGTAAATATCAAATAACAATGTTGCGGGTTTTATCACGATAAAAGGTTTTGGAGTGGTAAACACTGCAACGGCAAGAATTGTTCTGGACGTTGTTAAATCGTCTGTTTAAGTTCAGTATAGAAACAAAGAGAACATTGAAGAATCCAATTTCCAAAAAAATATTTCAAAAAAATTACATATCTATTTTCATCCTCATGCCATCAATCTGCAGACCTTACCTTAGCTATTCCAAAATTTATATCTTTATTTTCATAGAAAAAGATTTTTTTCTATATGTTTCAGTTATGGATTTCTCATATGTTTTGTATTGCAATTAAAAATTTCACCATTTTATATTTGTTCCTATATATAATTTATTTTCGTAAACTTTTTATTCCTTGGTATATTCACATGCTCTTTGTATAAGACTTGCCCGATAAGTAAGGCAAATGTTTTTTTTCTGCGCTTCTACTGGTCGTAGCGCGTTTGGATTGGTTGGGTTGGGTGGCGGGAGACTTTCGCAATCCAGCGCTTGTACGATCGGTGCTGGATTGTATCCGTATCATTGTTTTAGTGTACTCCGGGTTAATGTCTGTGTCACTACGCGCGATGGAGGACTCGCTCGAACAACGGTATGCAATCAAATTTGGTGCCAAAAATAATACCGAAATTACGTAATGATTAAAGAAGCTTACGGAGACGAAGTTCTTTCATATTCTCGAGTTCTTTCATATTCGACGGGGTTGATGAACTTTAAGGACGGACAGGAAAAGGTAGTCGATGAACCCCGGTCTGGACGCCCTTCGTCAACCAAAAGTGACCCGTGTGCGAAATTTGTTGAACACGGATCGTCGATTGAGTGTCCTGGTGGAAACTTGAAACCTTCAGAAAACTACGCTGATGTGCTGGAGAGAATGAGAAAAATGGTCATCCACACGAGAAGGGAGATCGCCGCCATCTGGACGCTCCACCAAGACAACGCTCCCAGCCACGCTCCCTCTGCACGTTTGGGTGTTACTGACCAAGTGTTACTTTGCAACACTGCCGTAGCACCCGTACAGTTCAGACCTAGCCCCGGCTGACTTTTGTTTTGTTTCGGATAAAAATACCGTTTTCGGATGATTGAAAAGATACAAACCGCCGTGACGAAGGCCCTTGACAAGGTTCCCGACCACGCTATGCAGGACGCATACTGAGCATGGCAGAGTCGCTGGCAGGAGTGTGTAGAAGTCCAAGGGAACTATTTTCAAGAGTTTAAAAAGTTTGTACCTTTATCTTGCATAAATTTGTCTTAAAAGATATACTTGCCTTACTTACCGGACAGACCTTGTATACATATGCATATCCAGTTACCTCTGTGAACTGACTTGGTCTCTTTATCTTCACGTTTTAACTTCGTATCAGTACTCCAGAAGATGTCTTACAGTAAGAGATGAAATGTTATATTGTCTTAACACTGTGGTGTTAACAGTGCGATTCATTGAAACTGTCTTTATATTTTGCCTTCTTGAACTCTAAATGCCAAATATTTGCTCAGGTTCTGTTACTTATTATAAGTAGAAACAATTTTTCGGTCAAAAATAAAACAGTTCAGCAGAACTGTATCGATCATCATAATAAATAACGTGTTTGAGAACCATCATAAGAAAGCCACTAGCAACGAACATAGTAAGTTACGTCAGAAGAGACAGAACAAATGAGGAACTGACCCCTCCCAGCGACTCTCTTTTCTAATAAAAGAGTGGTTGAAATTCCTTAGCGACAATCAATGGAACAAAAGAAAGGAAATTATTGCTTCAACTTGAAAACGTAAGCAAAACTAAATGATTTTAAAAAATATGGAGCGTTCCTCACTCATCCATGCAATATACTTCTCAACAACTACATAGTTTTATGATTTAGAGGTTAACATTTGGAATTATTCACATAAAAACTAATTGTTCAAGATAATTGGCCAAAAATTAACATACAAGAACCACAGACACATATTCGTACATACATACTGTAATAAATAATTCGTTTTATCAATCTTTTCGAAATTTTATAGAAATTTGAAAGGAATAATTACTCACAGGACAACGTTGCCTGGAAATATTGCGCGTCAGAGTAGGGCCATTGTTCAATGATACATGTTGAGACCAGTCTAAAAGAGAAAGCGAGTGTCTGGCTTTCTTCAAGTATAACAAAAGAGGGGTGAGGGTGGCGAACATACGACTAGTGGCAGCGTAAGATCTGTCTACGGCATCAGGCTTATGTACGATTTAAAAAGTTAGTAGCGATGACAAAGTGGGAGTGTTTTTCTGGAACTGAGGGGATTTCGTAGGATGAAAAGGGGATGACCTGGCCAGCTGAGGGGTCTTTTCTGCGAAACTGGTGACCTCAGTTTCTGAGAGTAAGCAGAAGGCCATCACGCGTAGATACTACATCATGAGACGAGACGTCATGTGACTAAAGTAGATCACAAATAGACTGATTAAGGCAACAACGTCGAAGTACCACAGCCAATCAAGAGAAATCACGTAAAATAAACTTTTAGTTATTATTGGTCAAAAAAGATCGTGACATATGCAATAGGCGGACTCAACTGATCTTCCAAAGTAGGAGAGGAGGGGATCAAGATATTTAAGCACAAGGAGACGTACTTAGAGGACACTCTGACTCTTATGATTAGATTACTTTTACTATGACTACGATCATGGTGGGTACGATGATTGTGGTTAATAGATCGTGAGAGATACTGTCGATTAACGATAATAACGATATTCGAAGAATAACGGAATTAAATAATAAATATTGAAATATTTATCTTTTTCATCAAATACTGTCGCATTACGCCAAAAAATTGCTGTAAAACCCTAAACCTAGGTGAAAATTGTTTGAAAGACTCTATAATTTGTCCCATTTTGATTTGCGAAGGATTGCTCACCAACAACATAACGTGAGTATTTTGAAAGTCGGAGAAAGGGTATTTTTTCAGTACTAAACAATTTATGCTCGATCCTCCGCCATTCGTTGTTAGAACTTCTAATTTTGATACCTTAAAATCTAACACAAAGAGCAAATACAAAAGAAAATTCTTTTTCGAACCAATAGAAGTGAAATTTACAATTGCTTTATTTAGATTTTAAAATTTTACTCGATATAACTATCTTCTTCAAATTTTTAGAACATTTTCTTTCCAGTTTTTTACCTATAGTACAGATTTGCACATAACAACAACAAATAGTCCAAACCCAGAGATCTTTAGCTATCTGAGAGGCAGTTAACGAACTTATTTACTACGATACATCTACTATGTAAAACCATTCTACTATGTAAAATATAAATTATCGAAAGAGATAAACATGGTTGGAGGATAACAAATGAACTTTGGTACCGAAATATTTGGTACCTTATTTTTAAAGAGATTCCAAATAGCATTGAATTAGCTTTGCGTAAATCCTCGGCGAATATTTTGCCAATTGTCTTTCCACATTTCCGTATTTTTTTCGGAGTATTAATCAGCAAGCGAACCCCTTGGGCACCTTCGAGACCTGTTCAGGGATAGTTTGACTTTGACTATTAATCAACACGCGTTGGGATAATTGAATATAGGCCGGTCTTTTCGTACGTTCATGTTCGATTATGCGTTGCTTCTTAATTCAAAATTGTTGTGACAATCGAACAAAGGACAAATGCCCAACACTTGTGGTAGGGACCAGGAGCGGATAAAGGATTTGATTTTGATAGGGGCCCATAAAGAGAAATCCCAAGATTTTTCGAGTCCCGCTAACGGAATTTTTTTTAAATATTATATTATCGAAACTACAATTTAATATATTCCTACAAATATATAACGTATAAATTTCATTGGCAGTTTTACTTGACAAACTTTAAAAATAATGTTTTAGAAATAATTCGTGTTTTTTTTGCCAAATTTTTACTTTGGACGTTCGTGCTAACGAGTCTATTGACTGCTTCAGAATTACTCAACATAATTTCCATGGTAATATAATTCACATGCATACCAAATCATTTCGGCGTTCCGTCTAAAACTACAACCTGTATGGAATTATAAAAAATCATTGGTACTGAATGCAAGGACGAAAGTGGTAATATTGAAATGTGATATTGGAAATCGAAAATAAAGTACTTTTTTTTTTTGCATGCGCAGACAAAATGTGCGTTGCGCATGCGCAGCAAAATGCGCTACAAAATACGCAGCCCTATGCTTATGTTCCCCTGTGTAAATGGAAATCTATAAAAGCAAATCCTATCAAGTTGTCTTCAAACAGAATTCATTAGTTCGTCTTGTTGCTTCTAATGGGCATATATACATTTTTAAGTTAAAAAATTCTTTTATTATTGCTCTCTCTGCTTTCCTCTTCGATTTACCACTGGTAAGGACGAACACTGATTCCGAAGTGCAGAAGCAACATAATGTGGACATACTATCTACAGAGGAGGAAATAGAAACGGAGAAAATTAAGAATTTTCAGTAGATATCAATGGAAATTCAACTTACGCACAAAATTCTAAACTGAGGGTGAATGAAGCCACGGTCCGAACCGCCAGACTGAATTTATAGGAGTTAAAAATTTCGAGAGAGTTTTTTAATTTTGTTCATATTGACCTATGGTGGTGGTGGTGGGGGGAAGGTATGTGACTTCGTAACCGCGGACGCTGAAGGTCATCTTCATCTTTCTTGCCAGAGGCAGGATTTAAAGAGACGTGCGAGGGTAAATCTTTTGAATTCTGTCCTTGTGTGTGTTATGTGTGAAATCATCTTCAGACACAGAGCGTATGGTATAAGGAGGAGCCCTGCTACGTGGAAGTGACGTCACGGGAAGCGCGCAGGCAGAAGGTCACCTTCCTCGTGGCTGCCAGAGACAGACGGTCCCAAGGGAAGTGGCCTCGCACTGCTACTGCTGAGCCAAACGCCAAGGGCACGCCGCTGGTCGCTAGCCAATGGCGCCTCAGGGGCTGCTGCTACTGCTGCTGCTGCTTCTTAGTGCGACCGACCACCAGATCGGATGGCAGCGAGACGAGGGATGGAGAACGCGCGCGCAAGCTACTTGTTTGCTTGAAGATGAAGTTTCACGTAGATTTCTCTCGGTGGAGCATCAGTACACTTAATTTCATTCGTTGTGCAATTTTGATTCACAAAAACTATAAAAAAAACTTCCATGTTTTATACTGGTATTGGTAAGTGTTAGCTTGATGGATTGTTCGGTGGTACAATTTTTTTTTTAAATATAGGGATGCAATTTATGAAGTAATATCGTTTACCAGTAATTAAGACCACACGTAATTGAAACGTTGGCATAAATGTATTCCCTATGCATATTTTGTGATTCACTACTATGGTAGAAAACATCCTTTTTATAAAAAGAAACTGTTTTACCCATCACTTAAATATTAATTTTTTACAATCACAATTTTATTTTAATACGCCACTCTCTACCAGATTTGAGATAGGATTTCAACTCTCCCCCCCCCCCAGTGCATCTCATTAGAAAACACAGGATGATCAAATCAAAATATTGGATGATTGATTTGACAAAATCTAAATTGTAAACATTTAGAGGTCTTATTAACATAATTATGCGCAATAAAATTGTCACTCAACTAAGACCATTTGGCCAAACTTAGGTATATGGTCCCACAAGAGTTCGAAAAAATAATTTATGTCATAATACTACAAATATGATTGCAAATAATTTATGTCATAATACTACAAATATGATTGCAAATAATTTATGTCATAATACTACAAATATGATCCGAAAATATAAACCGTATTCTTCGCTTTTCATATTTACGATAGTTATAAAAAAATATTGTTCCGCGCTATTTTCTTCTCTCCGCCACCGTTTATGTTAGGGTATGATAAATATAATGAACAATTATAAACAATTGTTCGCTCACAGTCGGCGATGTTAGGTTTCCTAGACCCGACGATTCCGTTTTAAGAAAATCTGTTGTAAGTGTGAAGATGGAGACGATGGTGGAGGTAGCAGAACTCGAGGAAGGATATACTAAGAATAAGGTTAGGATAGGACGATAATGTTATAATAAATTTAATAAATTTATTGTCAAAAAACAGTACAGACTGGGTATGACCACGTGGAGGACAATAAAGTAATTTACTCTCCGGAAGCAAGCAAGGGACCATCCCATAAATTCCGATCAAGGGCCCTAAGGCAGAGGCGGATTCAAAAATTTCAGCAAAAGTTCCTAGATAAGATAAAAAGTTAGCTGCGAGTTATAATACATATATAATGTCAATATGTTTGTAATTTAACGCAAATATGTTTGTAAATTTACATGTACAAGTTATTATCGAACTATAGATTATTCTGAGTATAGTGTTTAAAAATCATAAGAGTTGAAAAAGAACCCACTAAATTCACGATTTATTGTTACAATAAACACACCCCTAGACAAAGCCTAGAGAACCTGTATAAGAAATCCGCCTCTACCCGAAGGAAAAACGGAGAAAAACCCGGGCCAGGATGGGGCTACAGAATTAATGTACACAACCGTGCCAAAGTTGAGTACACATAAAACTAAATTAATATGAGCCATACGGCAACACAATCATGCAAGAAAATAGTTTTTGAAATTGTTATAAGTTATTTAAAAAGTGCTACAGCAATGGCGTGATAAAGTACAAGACGAATTTAACTTTTATTAAAATCAATAAATTCTTTTACAGTGTAGAAGCACTGGTGCAGGAGGTAGTTTTTAACCGCGGATTTGAAGATATTCAATTTCATAATGTCTTTTATATTCTTGGGCAGGGAATTATATAGAACGATTCCCGAATGATAAGGTCCTTTTTGGCAAAGAGTGGTTGACACTCGAGGTCGATGAAAATTATTCCTATTGCG
>NNCF01128130.1:175048-194404 GCA_002313205.1 Laupala kohalensis | reverse complement strand
CTTATCCCTTGGGTGATCCATCTATTGTATTTCTTTGTGTTAATTAACTTGCGTTTTATGGGAAAACTAGAGTTGTAATGTTTTAGGAATATTGAGATAAATACATTGAATTTGTCGTCGGTGTTTTGGCAATTGTAAACATCTTTCCATGTTTCTTCACGCAAATAATTTATAAATATGGATTTATCTATGTCATTAAACTCCCAATTAATGTTACATTTGCCATCGAAAAAGGGAATTTTTTTTTCACATAAAATGATTTAATTTGTGATTTCCGAGAACAAAGTCCCTTCCAGAATCATGGCAAAAAAAGCCGTTTTTCGATATCTGATCTGGATATTTTTCTACGGCGTTGGACGATATAGTTAAGTTGGTCCGACATTTTCACTATCGCCTCTCAATTCATCATTCTCTTCTTCCTCTTCTTCTTTTTTGTTGGTATCTCTCCCTCTACTGTCGCGTACTTTTTCCTTACGTACTTCTTCCGACGCCAAATAACTCGCATGTCTCGTTAATGAACTGCGATTATTTTCGTCAAGTAATTGTCTCTCCACTCCGTCTCTACATCGCCCTCATTCGTCTCTCATGTCACGTCCATCCGTCCTTCTCTCATGTCGGAGGACAACAGTAACTTTATCCTCAAGATTTCCTTCAGAACCATCGTCTCATTTCCTCCTCTTCGATTTTCGTCACGTCTATAATATTTATTTTTCCCCGTCTTAATTTGTTATAATTTACCATTATTGTAAATATTGTAGAGAAATGTTTTTGAAGAAAATTGAAGAAAATTGACGTCACAGGAAAAATTATATATTCGTATAATATTTCTAACTTGTAAATCCTTAACTTGATTCAAAATTAAATTGTCTGTATGAAACTCAGGTCGTTTTTCTACATTAATAATTTTTAGAAGATCAGACTTCGAACATTAACATTACCATTATTTTTCCTCTATTAGAGGTAAAATTTATGGATCAAATTACGATGTCTTTTATCATTTCCTTCACTCATAGTAAATACGTAAACAAACTCCAATATCGACATACAAGTGCAAAATTATTGCACGTAGTTTCACGTATACGTATCCACGGCGTCACAATTATATGTCTTGAAAATCGAAGAAATTGTTAATTAAAAAAACTAATAATACCTAAAAACGTTTCATGTAATTTCGAGTCCGGTGTCAATTTCTGGTTTTATTTCATCGCTCTCATATCAGTCCATTCAGTTTTTCAAAACCGGATTCCTCCAGTACCCGGACCATTTCAATGAATGAATGGTTTAGGGGCTCATGAAATAGTTAACTGACGGAGTAGATCCGGTGAGAAAGCTGTTTTACTACTTCTACACCAAACTTTTAACAAAGTACCACCATGCGAATATTACACGAACTATTTATAACTACTGTGAACAAAACAAAAAGAAGTTCGTAATTATGTTTGAGACATTTTGTAAAATTTACTTTGCTCTTTCTGTAAGGTATCTTGTAGATTAAAGCATTCTAGAGCACGAGTGTAGAGGGGAAGCAGTTCCTACACATTACGAAAAGTAAAAGCATTTGGCTCACTGTAATTGCTCTATACGTCCGAAGGATCAGACGGATGTAATTCGAAAAACAATAGTCTCCAAACCACATATTTTCTTAAAAATCTCACTATAAAAATGTTTTAAGTTTACAATACTTTCTTCATATTTAATAGTACAGCATAAATTTATTATCATTCTTAGTTCCGTGGTTACAAAAATAATTTATGAAACTTATATAAATATATTTTTCCAAAAATAAATATGACAGCTGGTTTAACAAGACAACGATTTCCTGAAGCTACATGCTACTTTTTTTGCCACTTTTAATATGAGTAAAATACACGTATTTATTTAGAAAATAGGTAAGATGATCTTTTAAATTACTTTGTAAATAACCGAATTACACTCGCCAGTTCGGAGATATCGTGATATATCTCTAAAACCTTTACCTGATCAAAGATAGACTACTAAAATGTATAAAATCAAAAGATAGTATTCACATCCCGACAATAGTTCATTTACATGCGTTTTGAATGAAAAGAAAGTTGATTAAAAAATAAAAATTCACGGTCGCTTAAAAAAATGCAACATGAACTTATCAAAGAAAAATTTGCAAAATTGTGATAAATAATAAAATTCTATTTTTTAAATCGAAAAATGAAATATAATAAATAGAACATATGTACTTTCTGCGTTCCTAATATTACTTTATTATTAAAGCTGGGTTACTAGTACTAAAATCCTCTCCATTTCCATTTGCATTTTCTGTCCGTCTACGACCACCCTCGCATCTGCCGCCTATCGCCGCTTTCCACTTCCGTCTGTGTGGCTGTAGCAGTTTCCGCTGACCCGACCGCAAACCCATGGAGTGGAGAGGCAAACGCAGGTTCACGCCTCCAGTAATTAGGAGCTGGTCTCAGTACGTCACTCCATCCTCCCTGGTTGTCTGTCTGGCTGTATGTCTCTCGGTCTGAGCGACTGCAAAAGCATTTAACCTTCACGAGACAAACGATCGACGCTCTTCTGTTTTAGAGACAATAAACACTATTCCATTGTCTTCTCGTCTCTCAAGTTCTGCTGAAGGAGAATTATACCTTTTGGAACCAGTTTCACCAAATTTAGAACAATCATGATTTTCTTAATCACGACAAGGAAATTTTTATCACAATTATTTATCCGTTTCATCATTCAAAATCAATTGGTGTTTATCTTAATTTTTACTTCGAAAGAACCCTGATCGTTGATAGCAGTGCATTGTGGGTAAATTGAGGACACAGTACAGGCGAAAACCTCATCTGGTCAGAGTGCGTCTAGAAAGAGTATGGCCGACGCATGTCCAGGCTTCCGCCATTTTTCCGTCAAGTTGGATTAAACGCAATTAAATTCATGTGAATTTTTTAAAATATATTTCAATAAATTTCGAAATACTATTGAATATTTTTCACATCAAACTATACATAACTAATTAATCTTTTTCGAAAAAGAGTCATCATATGTATATTCGAATAATGTGTGATTTAATAATTTGACGGAAAAATAACCGCATTCAGAGATCGGCCACACAATTAATATACCCACTCTGCATCTGGTTACTCACAAGCGCCTCCAACGAGCAAATTTAGGCAACAGTGGGCTTCGCTAGTCACAAAACATAACCAATAAAATCTAGCTGCGAGGAAACAAGCAAAATGTACACCATATTGTTTACAGTGCTGAAGAAAATCACGATTCGTGCTGATAAACGGAGGATTAACAAGTGTTTAAGAGTAAATCGAGATTAAAGGAAAGCGCATTTCGGTAATCATGATTAACTGAACAGAAAATCTCGTTCAAGACATTAAACGAACTTGCTGAAACTGGATATAACCAGTCGGCAGATAATTAAACATTTTGAGCCACAAAACTTTGTGGAAATATATTCTATATTTGCTTTTATCGATTTTACATTTTAAAACACCTCACAAGTAATTTATGCAACGTGTAGACTTTTTAATATTTGGATATAATTCGTCTCTGACTATTTTTGAAAAAAAAACTCTCCGAATCTCTTCAAAAGATGAAATTTTGAAACTGTTATCCAAAAATTTATATATTTTTAATAATAATTTTATAGTGGTAAGTAGGCACACTTGAGAGAAATTTCGCAGTGTATCGTTCCATGTTCTTATTCCCAGAGAGCAGTTCGTCATTGCCATCCGAGTCATGAGCATTCAGACTAAAGGCTATTGGCAGCTCTTGCTGCTTGCGAACAGTCAAGCGTTCACAGTTTACTTTCTTCTTAAGTAACTTTTCTGGGATAAATTAGATTGTCGTTAATAGTTTCTCTTTTTCAAATAAACATAAACATAGAAAAGTATTAGACTTATAAATGATTTAATTTATCATTACTAAACATTGGAAAGCTCATACACTCAATTTATGGAGCAAGGTAAAGGATATCCGTGAAAACGTCAAGTTTGCTTGTTCTCAAATGTTAAAGTATTTACGTTTATCCTTTAAAAAAATTCAAATTTATTGTTCATATATTAGTATGATTATACTTGTTATAATGAAAATGAGTCAGATATTTTTTAAAGTTATTTCGATCACCTTACATTTCTTTATTACCATAAATTTGACTTTTTTTTCTTTTTCAGAAAAAAAATGATGTATTTTAATTTAAAAAGGAAAAAACCCTAATGAAGGCAATAATACGCTACCGCTGAGTAACGGTCTTCAAGAGAACATTCGCTAATTGTGTAATTCGTGTCCGTCGTAGCCCGCATATGGCTTTTCCCTTCTTTTTTGTGTCCACTCTTTTGAGCTCACGCGACGCTTTCAAACTAGTTTAAAAATACGAGACGAAGAACAGACGGAGTTACGCCACATGATCGTACGTCATTGGAGTCATTTAACAATGGAGTCATTTAACTCGTTGCATGACTTTACCTAAATGCCTTTACAATTTCTAAACACCCAATGACATTTGTATTGGGGTTTTAAATATATTTCAATAAATTTCGAAATACTATTGAATATTTTTCACATCAAACTATACATAACTAATTAATCTTCTTCGAAAAAGAGTCATCATATGTATATTCGAATAATGTGTGATTTAATAATTTGACGAAAAAGTAGCCGCATTCAGAGACCGGCCACACTCTTAATATACTCTTTTATACTCACACTCTTAATACACATTGAAGCAAATATATTTTCCTCACAAATCTCGAGATTCATATTTGAATCAAGGATGTACCATCGGTCTAATATGTGAGTCTTGGTGATTTATTAAATCTGAGTTTTCAATACGGAATAAATAGATATTAAAGACATGAAACAAGAGAGATACATTCATTGTTGATTGTAGAGTTCAGTAATTGTTAAACATTCCCCATCCTGGCCCGGGTTTTTCTCCGTTTTTCCTTGCGGTAGAGGCGGATTTCTTATACTAGACTTTGTCTAGGGGTGTGTTTATTGTAACAATACATCGTGAATTTAGTGTTATTTCAATTCTTATGATTTTTAAACACTATACTCATAATAATCGATAGTTCGATAATAATTTGTACATGTATTTTTTTTTGCGTTAAATTACAAACACATTGACAGTCTATTAGTATTATAACTCGCAGCTAACTTTTTATCTTATCTAGGAANTTATTTCAATTCTTATGATTTTTAAACACTATACTCATAATAATCGATAGTTCGATAATAATTTGTACATGTATTTTTTTTTGCGTTAAATTACAAACACATTGACAGTCTATTAGTATTAGAACTCGTAGCTAACTTTTCATCTTATCTAGGAATTTTCACTTAAATTTTTTAATCCGCCTCTGCCTTGAGAAACATTGATAGGAATTGATGGGATGGTCCCTTGCTTGCTTCCGGAGAGTAAATTAGTTTGTTGTCCTCCACGTGGTCATACGCAGTTTGTACAGTTTTTTGACAACAAATTTATTATTATTATCATCATCATCATTTACTTACTCCCTCGTCGTGACCGACTATAATTTCCAAGCCATTCTGTAACACTTGGCAACACTGGGAACGAGGAGTTCTATGAAGACTNCGTGACCGACTATAATTTCCAAGCCATTCTGTAACACTTGGCAACACTGGGAACGAGGAGTTCTATGAAGACCTCTGACGGCTACACAAGCGTCGACTAGATGAATGAATTGTAGGTAACTCCGGACCGCTGCAGTGCAAGTACATTCAGCAACGCTTACAAATATTAGTTCGCTATGCCCTCCTACCAACCTCAACACGCATGTACGTATGTCCTTGAGCGCACACAACATAGTGTGCCACCTAGGTCGCCATGTCTCGTTTGGGGGTGTGGATAGGTGGTTAGCACTCCTGCGATCACAGTAGGAGTCCCGAGTTGCATTCCCGACTCATCGTCGTTTTCACCTGACCGAAAGTTAACCTTCGTGCAAAAATGGTTAAAATCAGTTCTTGGAGAAAATAACTGAATATACAGCTATTGAATAACCTTATTAAGTACTAACATATTTAGCTTTAATAGTTTTGATATCGCAAATGTCAGAGTTGTCAGCATCATTTTGTATAAATAACTGCGTTGTACAGAAGTTTGAAATTGAGGTTTCAGACTGAAGTTGCAATTACCCAACATAAAAACCATCAACATTAATAAAACATGGTTGTGACATAACAAAATAATGTAGTTAACGAAATTTTAATTACCTACACAGCCTTATCGCATAGAAAAAACATAAATTATTAATAAAGTAATGCGTTAATGAAGACTATACTTCAAATTAATAGTCTAAAACTATCCAGAAATTTTGTTTTAAAACGAATCTAACATCTTCGTAACTTTGATTTTCACCATTTATAGAAGAAAAATCCCAAATGATTCATGACACGCGAGATAGAAGAATTTCTATTATTTTCTCTTTCATACTCGATATTTGCAATTCCGCCGCCGAGTAAATGAAGACAAGCTGCGCACATGTAACATTCTTTTGAAGCGAATAATCTGCTTTATCGACGTTTCTCCATCACAAATACATTACATGTCTTCAGTTTTCTGATACGTACCAAAAGCGAACATTCCAATCCTTGTATTATTGAAAGTATAATAAATTTAGTTATGAGCGAGAGTTTTCTTCCAGTATTTTTATTTTGTTTTTTGTTTTAGTCGGATTTACGTGTATTGTCGTTTCATCCGTCTCATACGATTTCAATCACGAAAAAGCAAAGTAATTCCCCGTTTTTTTCTTCTTTCCCTCTTTTTTTAACCACTGCATCAAAAAGAGGAAGCGAAGGGAAGAGGGGCTCTCTTTTATCTCCCGTGGAAACGCACACCATCACCACGTCACCCACCCGTCACCATTCACTAGTTTTTCCATCACCATCTACACTCTGCGCACACGGCCACCTCTTCTCGCCGAGTATTGTCCACGTTTCCAACCCATTTTCCACTTGCGTCCACATAAACTGTAATTGTGCGTCGTCCTCGCCCCTTCGTCCTCTCGTGACGTTTTGACGAGCTATGTATGAAAGTGGCAGGAGAGAAAGCGAGCAATGTAATGTGAACCCATCGGCGTCGACGAAGTTATCATCCTTTGCGCGGGCAAAAGACTCCATCGAGGACGCTAACAGTGTAAATGATAAGCTCGTCTCTTCAAACAGAACGCGTATGATCGAGTTATATCTTTTGCATGGAAATGAGACACGTAGTGACTGACTCGTAAATAATCGGAGAGAAAATATTATACAGAGAGAAAATCGATTCTCATTAAAGTGGAAGATAAATTAGCATACGTTGGCAGGTTTTCTTTAGTTTTCATTGTGCATATCACTTTTTTTAATAAAAATTAATAAATAATAAGCTTTGTCTTTTGAGGGGGATAATAAACTTATTTACTCCCCGGAAAAAAGGGCGGATTTAATACTTATGAAAGAAATTATATAATAAATACTTGTTTATCCATTTATCATTCCAAAACGAATCTTAGATATTATATGCAGTAAAAATTTGAGATTTACAAAAGTATTAAATGACATTCCAGCCTCAGGAAAATTATTTATCCATTTATGCCTTAAGATGGATGTAGCGAGGTTCAGGCTACCTGACCTAAACCTATGATATGGGGTGTAGCAATTGGGAAGGAGAGATGCTGAGTTGTACGGGTGTGTAAGGTACCAATTTGACATTGGTCTGAAGTAAAGGAGAGAAGACCCAGTTGGAAACCTCTATCAGGTTCGCCGAGCGAATGATGAAACCCGTCCTCCTATATATCAATATTTTATGTTCGAGATACTCCAAGAGATGATTCACATGGCCTCCCTTACTCGAAACTTCAATTTTTCGAACAGCTACGTGGAAATGTCATAATAAGCCCGCATGGTGAACACACATATATTGGTTAATTTTTAAATTTCGTTCAGAATTAAAACCTTGCGAAGCAGAATGATTGTTTATAAATTTTAATTCGATTTTTTCCTTGAAGTAAAGTAAAATTGCTTTTGGGATATACACGAGTTACTATATCTTTATGATTTTTAGTCTTCTTTCATTTTTACGATTTTAAATCATTTGAGTAAGCTTTCGAAAACTTGTATTAAAAACAATATAAAAGAGTTTCAATTTTTCTTCTTAATTCTCTATATTTCATTGGTTCCTAATCGTGAGCTAAACTACCACAAAAAATAATACCTTAAAAAGAATTATTTTAATTTGGCGAAGCATATAGCTAACTATTTCACGTACTTGATCTTCATTACAGGGAAGAATTCATGAGTTATCTTCGTCCGCTCAACCATCCCAAGAACCCTCATGGTTTTCTCGTAGGATGAAAATAGACGCACATATCACAGTTAATAACTCAAAACCAGCCATCAACTTTGAACTTCACAAAGTTTACTCTTTACAATGGATAGAAAAAGTTAAAACGCAGAAAAATTGTGTTCTGTAAAAGGACCGTAACACAAGACTTGTGAAACATACTTTAGTGTTCTTGACTCACATGGATTTTCGCAGAAATGACGTATCACGAGGAATAAACATTATTTCTGTAATATAAATGTCGATACGAACGTGGAAGTGAAAATTTCTTTATCTGAAATAAAAGTTTGGAAGAAAATACAATATTTTGTGATGCATAAACTTTTGAAAGTTAAACGCAATGCAAATACCTCTCTTCTAAACAAATGAGTTCTCCGTAGAAGAAAGTAAGTTTATTTCTCAATAAAAAAGTGAATAAGGAATTACAATCATACAAAACTCGCTGAGAATTTATATTTGGTGAACTCCCTAAACTTAAGAAAAGTGAAAAAAAAAAAAAATGAAATAGCACGATTTGAATATATTCTCACAACACAAAGAACGCATATAAGAATATTTTCTCCACAACACAGCGTTCGGAGTATAGAGACGCCTACTCTAGTACCCATCTCGCGCTGTCATTTCTCTCTTTCATCAAAATGAAAGAACTTCTTCAGGCGAAAGCTTTTTCCAAAGCGTGAGCCGGTGCAAGAAGCGCTCGCAACGAGGACAGTGCAGAATTATACAGCCTTCGAAAAGATGTTTTTGCGTGCATGAATTTTATACACGCACGACATATTTTATCCTCGAGTGTACATATACAGAATGTTTCTGAACTCCACGTACGAACTTGGAAAGGAGGTAGAAAACATCAATAGGAATCAGAATCATATAGGTAAAAAGGGTCCCATATGCCTCCCTCAAGTGATAAAGAGACATAAAGACACAGCAAGGACACAAAACTGAAAACATCGCAACACTGAAGGATCCACGTTCACACAGGTTCTAATGCACATGAGCGAACATTTCCTTCAGTGGATCCTTCCGAGTTCTGATGCAGGACAAGGGGAGGGTGCGACCGACACGAATAACTGGTTTGGAAGAGGATCTGTTGAATGCTGTAGACCGAAATCCCGGCATGTTTTTGAATAATAAAGCGCTTGTTACTGTTTTCTGTCTTTTGTCTTTGCTGTGTCTTAATCTCTCTTTTTCATTCGAGGGCGACATTTAAGACCCTGCTCTCCTATTGAGATTCTGACGTCTATTGACGTTTTCTACATCCCCTCCAAGTTTGTACGTGAAGTTCAGAAACACCCTGTACATTTCCTCAAAGCGTGGAATGTACCTTTATACTTATTGAGTAGTATACACCAAGTACTTTAAACTTTCATTCACTGCATCACCTGTAAATGAACAGAAGTTACGATACACTAAGTCATAAATTTTATATCGGTTCTGCGTTCCGTTACTGTGATGGATTCTAAAAAATTCCAATCCAACAAATCCAATCCAATCATTTTGCTGATATTTACGTCACATTTTTTCCACAGGAAAACAGGAGAAGTGAATTCAAATCTTGATGTAAATTAAAGATAAACTCCTGTCACTGAATACACAAATTATATTCCCGACGTTGATGGAGCGGAAAATTAAATTCCTCCCTTAAAATTTCCCTGAAGCCTTACCATAAACACGAGGGAATTCCTGGAGAACCTCAATTCAAAAATTACATAACATCGCCGAGTTAGCTTCTGAATAAGGAAGTCAACTGACAAATAACGAAGTTACCTTGACGAGAGAATCTGACTCCTCACGGCCTGAATATTTTCAGAATTTACGTAATGGATTCGGGATGTAAATCTTGGTTCATGGTGATAACTTCCAGGTGCTACAGAGAAATCTTCGAGTTCCTTGGTCGGCACACAGACTTACAAACGGGTACTAGAACTCTTGAGGTAAGGAAGTTCTAAAGTAATTTTAAAGAATAAATACAACCCACATAACCAGCAAAATAATCCAAAAATTATGCTTTCAGTTTTACTACACCTACGATAATAACATCTCTTTAGCATTCCTGGAACTTCAATACGTATAATATGAATTATACATTGGTATAATTAATAATATAATTTATTGAATTCGAATTACCAGTCAGACAAGTATAATTCATCAACGTTTTGGTCCTTACCAATGACATGATTCATGAACATAATGATTCAATCATTAAAAATAGTTAGTATCCCATCATACAATATGAAACACGCAGTATTGTGGGAACATATTTAAATTCAAGTTCCCATGACTTTTAATACACACTGCGTGATTTTGACTGTTTTTATTGATTGTATCATCATTATCACGGTCCTCTAGCACATCTCGATAAGGGTTCTCATTGGAAAGGAGCCAAATGTTGATGAATTAATCGTATGTGAGTGGTAATTATAATAAATTACATTCAAAACGTATGTTTCCTGCAAAATATTTATATACAAAATTTACGTGCAAGAAAAAAAGATAAAAACAAGTGCTAAAATCGCAGCAGGTACGAAAAGAATCGAACTCAATTTTCAGAAAAGATGAGAGACTTATCAGCAAGTGCATTGAAAAGATCGCAGATGAGGTATTAGCAATCATAGATGAAATGTTACAGCGTTCCTCTACAGGCAAACAGATAAATCTATAAATTTCACAAAATCTCAAATCCGAGTATATATTTTTTGTTTGGATAATGGCAGCACTACTAATGGAAGAAAATATTGAAGGTTATTGATTACTTTTCGTTACCCATATACTTACATGGAATCGAACCGATATCATTACATGCACTACAAAATTTTTAAAATTTGTCATACTTTTTAAACTTGTNATATATATATATATATATATATATATATATATATATATATATATATATATATATATATATATAATATTTGATAGCAATGCAAATCTCTCTCTTTTGATGAATATGTATTGAAATCAGCTAAATTGTCTACGGCTACCTATAAAAACAACGTTACATAGAATTTTCAAGCGCCAATCGATAACGGAATTCCACTTTTTTTTCTTTCGGGAAAGTCCTTAACGTCTAGTAGTAGTTCCTTCAGCACAAATGAATGACGTCAAGGAATGCGGGTAAGGGAGGAATGTTACTGCGTAATGATTCTATTCTCTTATTTTAAATAAGCAAATAATTTCATTCAATTTCTTGAGGAAAAATGAAGTATGAACTAAAATAAATACTTCTAAATAATTACCTCTTATTTTCTAAGAAATTTATGTTTATGGTAATTCCGTATAATATCCACCCCCCCAAAAAAAAAAGATTTCGTCCATCAGTTACACTTTTTATTGATGCATAACACCCTTCCGACCTCACGATGTCCATCGTCAACGATACGTCCTGTTATAAAAAGTGGTTTTCAACTCGTTCATCGATGGCAGATGGACGAAATATTTTCTTGTTCTAGATAATATCTGTTGATATCAGACACAATCCTTCCCGCATATATTTCTTCTCTGTACTTTCAGTGTGTAATAATTCACTGTCAGATTAACATGGTGAGGAGTTGGGAATTAAAAACAGGGTTTTTGCCGTGATCGAAGGGGTGTTAACCACTACACCATCCGTTCGCCTTCCACGATAGTACACTATTTCACCCAGACCTTATACCCTGAAAGTCCTCAGACGCATCATCATATAGGAGATAAGTGAACCCAGGCGGCACATTGTGCTGTGTGCGCTTAAGTACTGATTTCTCACGTCCTTACGTAATAAGGTTGGTTTTGCATAAACATCTTCTCTTTATGCTTTCTTACACGCGGAGAAGATACATGGTAACTTACGGCCAGGAGAAAATAGTTACGAGTCCCTACCAGTACTTTTATCCACATTTGACTCGGCAACCGAGGACATTAACCGTTAACAAAATTATTATTTACAATTCAGTTTATAAGATAGTTTTTCACTATTAACAGGCATCAAATATTACAATACAATTTTGCAGATCTCCGGTTTTCCTTCAGGTAGAGGCGGATTTTTTATTCAGATTCTCTAAGCTCTTGTCTAGTGGCGGCGTCGATTGAAATATTAAATCTTGAATTTATTGCTATTTTAACACCATTTATAAACACTTTTTTCTGAATAATCTATAGTTGGATAATAATACGTACTTGTGAAATAATTTTGTGTGTGTTAAATTACAAATTTGTCGATGTTATAAATATTGTAACAGTTGCTAACTTTTAATATTATCTAGGAGATTGCTGAAATTCTCAATCCACCTCTGCTTTGGGGTCCTTGTTAAGAATTGATGGGATGGTCCCTAGCTTGCTTCCGGATATTAAACTATTTCATTGTCCTCCACGTGGTCATGCGCTTTTTTGGACATACATTTATTAATTTATTTACACCAGTAGCGAGCCGAGCATCGTAAGAGTCGGCTCTGCCTCCCACTGCACCCCTTTCCGAAAATTTCTTTTTATTCGCAAAAAAGAAAAAAAAAAGATTTTCCGAGGTTGACAAGGGAAATTTGCACGCACCGGTGAACAGCCTCTCCTAACTTTTAACCGCGCGCGGAGAGCAAGGAGCGGGAAGAGGGACGCAGCAAATTAGAGGAGCTTCGCCGCGCGCGGGCGCTTTCGTGTCATGCACACGCTGTACAAGGAGGAAAGGAACATAGCTTCGCCACAACAACGAGGTCGGGGGAGGGATAGGGGGAACCAAGGATTGTTTCAGGAAGTTTATACTCGCCAGAGAACATATCCACACACGGGAAGAGAGATATTGTGTGTGCGAGGAAGCGGTTCGCGTTCTGAAGCACACCAACCGGAGGGAGAAATATGTTGTGGGTCGGACCGAGATATCCGGAACAATGATTTGTTGTACTCATGCATGTAATGCTTTCCTACGTGGAGTTTCCCAGACCATGCATCCAGTTCTTTTAACGCTCAGAGAGGTTATTCTGCCGAAAATCTTGAAGTTTGATATTACATTCTCTTATTTTCTCTATTATATACCGGGGAATAAACTTTCAAAACTAGATGGAGGGCAGGGAGACTGGGGTTGGAAACTTCAAAATGTTTATTTTGAAGAATATAATTTTCTATGCGAGATTTCTTTTAACAAAGAAGCAGTATTTATCTGAAATTTTTTCCTTTATTTTGCTACAAACGAAACTTGTCTCACATTTATTTTTGAAACTTTACCCAGTGTCATTTCCAAAAAGATAGAGAGAAAAGATAGAGACAATTTTACTTCAAGATTTTCCGCAAATTGTTTCCCTAAGCTTTCAAATGCCTATTCGTCTGGTGTGGGACATTCTGTGAAAGTGACCATTCGCATGTCACCACACGCGGAAGACAAGTAGTTGGTCACCAACGGACTGTCTCCTGTGAGCAGTGCAGTGCGTGTGAAAGCTTAAATACATTGTATTAAAGTACACAAAGAGCACCCAAAAGCGTGCACGCGTGTTCAGAATCATTTCAAACTCTAGTATAAGTCAAGCAATTTTATAGCTATGTGAAAACCCCGTCCTCCTTGTCACAACATCTTAATGTCTCTTTTTCTCTTTCCAAGGGAGTACTTCACTCATTGCTTATTACTTCTATGAGACAATTCACTCCAAGGAAGTCCAGACGCAAATAGAAATGTAACATTGTGAATTTTATTACTTAATATAATGATTATAACTTAGCTTTGAATAGCAGACGCGACCCTGGTATTCTCAAAAGTCCGTGGAAGATAAGATAAGTTCGAGTAAGTCACGTTCGTTCTCTGGTTTGCATATTTACGCATCTTCTTCCAAAGTTGTTTATAACTTGAGGGGAAAACTTATCGGTTACAGTAATTACTTGGGGAGAAAGCTCGTGTTTTAATACGCACGTTCTTTCGAAATGAAGAGCGCCCGGAGTTGATTATTATGATCCACTCCTTTTTCCACTGAATACTAAAGGAAGCAGTTGTAGATAGTCCGAGAATATATTTCCATGGGTTGGATGTATTTAATACTAAACCAAACCTTACTTTGGTGTGGAACTCAAAGTATATATATGTAAACTCTTTCTCAATAATCTCTGCGTTACCCGGGGTTCTCAAATAAAAAACAAAATAAAATNGGTTCTCAAATAAAAAACAAAATGAAATATTTAAAAAACAAAATACAAAAATTTTCTTCCGGGAATATGCCATGGAATTTCAAACATACAAAATTCTGTATGTCTGAGTAGAAATGGTGTACAGTTGTGGAAGGGTAACGGTTGGTGTTGTTAACACCCCTGCGATCAAAGCAGGAGTCCCGGGTTTGATTCCCGGATCGTTGCCATATTGACCTGACCGAAAGTTATCACATATCTTCTCCACACGGAAGAAATATATGCATACAAAATTTAGTCTCGCCAGGAGAACATTGACACAACTGAAAAAATTGTAATAGGTGGGACAGAGCAACCAAATGAATATTATTCGAATAATATTTTTATTGACTTATAATATTGTCGTGGCAGATATGAGTAAAATCATTTTCAATTTAATTACCGACGTCAACCATGTTATCGTGGTTGGAACAGAGAGGAAAGGATTGTAGCTTAATATTATTAGCTAATCTACTAGGAGCGGGTTGGGAGGGAAGGGGTAGTAAAGGTAATCTAATTAAATAAATAATTAAAAACCTACGTCCTTTTACGGACGAATAATATTTTTATATTTTGTGAAGAACTCACTATGTTTCGCATTAGATTTACGCCGTCGTCAAGTCTATGGTAAATATATGAACCGGTTAACTACGATATATGTAACGCATTTGACAGTTAAGTGCTTAATGTTATATCCTCAGGAAACCCATCTAAAACTGGAAACTCAGTAACGTTCATTATGGTGGTCAATGACTAAAATCATAATATAATCCATGAGCTACAAATCTTAATAACTTAGCGTATTGTTAGAATGACAAAGAAGAATCGTTTCTTCGACATCTGATGTTTTCAGAAGAAACCCGAAATGACATCGTTTCATCCTCAAGGAACATAATGGAACCAAAGTGATCCGGGTTTTTGCATATCGTTTTGTCGGAGCGTCGTCTCTCCTTGTACACTCCGTTTTTATGGAAGAGAATATGAGCCCAGCTTTATGTAAGACGCTCTACAGCCACGGTCGTGCTGTTTTTTCTTCATTTTAGCATACATCCCTGAAGGTTTCATGGCACATGGCAACCAAGACACATGTGTCCCGACGTGTAAGGTATTTTCCTCAAGATGTACGATCGAAAATGACGCGAAAGAAAAGCCAACTCTGTTTAACAGATTCCTCTCCTCAAATAATGGGGGTTAGGAAGCAAATCTGTTTCTTCTCATGTTCATTGAATATGGATCCAATGCAATAAGAGTGCTTGTAACTTTTATCCAAGTTTCCAGAAAATTAAACTCGCACGCGGTACGTAATACGTGAAAGATAGGTGGGTGATGCGACTGGTAGAAGGGTGTAGCCCCAGGAATGGAATAATGGCTGATAGACAGCGAAACTAGAGATGGATGACCACGTGTTGTACCCCGGAGTGACGTTGTTGAAGACTGGTATAAAATAACTAATTTAGTATAATAGTGACTGTAAGATAATGTATTAAATAAAATAAGATTTAAATAAATTGAAAACAAGAAATGTGGTATTTTATCAGTACTCGTAAAATGTTTTCGCCACGTTTCAAAACATTCTTCATGAAATTCACAATTTAGTTTCATCACATTATAATACATTCATTATCATAAATATTCGTTACATTATAATAAATACTCAAGCACTAAACTTCTGAGCTAAATATTATAATATAATATTTGAGCTATTTATCAAAGTAACACTCTTACATGCCTAGAAGGCAAAATATTGTCGATTTTGAAAATCACACCATAAAATATAAACGCTTCTCAAATTAAACGTTCTGTTTTAATACTCAACAAGTTCGTTCATTAATAATGTGAACGCAGAAATTATACCAAAAATTTACATACTACACTTTCAATTTATCAGTGCCAATGTTTTAGCCGTTGACTAAGCCTTGAAAATGATAAATTACTGGTGATTTTAATCTTCAGATGCTACATAGCGACAAAGGAAGGTCATACTGCGAAACGAATTGTTGTTTTCGTTTAGCGCGTCGTTATCAGATAAATTACTTGAAAAGAATAACAAAATTAAAAGACATTAGAGCAATTATATATTTTTGTTTACTATGCAGATACATATACGGAACTCAAACAGAGAAAATGTAGAAGATTCTCACTCACGAACCTAAGTTTTTCTTAGCTTAAGATATAATGAACGGGCTATTGCTGAAAACTACCAGTTTTAGAATATCCACGAAAAAAAACTTCTGTGAACTTGTTAGCTAAGTTTTCGAAGTGTATTGCAATGTGTATGTATTTCAAATTTATTTCGATACTTGGAGTTCATTTAAAAAAATTAGATTTTAAAGTTGCATGTGTTATGGAAAAAGCTGTGTTACGGCTTATGTGGGTCGCTATTGCTCGGCACAATATTAATATCTTAACTATTAAAACGATACACCAGTGACAATCGAAGCCCAACATTGGTAATGCATTATTGGAGATTTCATCTACAAGTGTTATAGAAATAGACGGAGTTCCCGTAGGATAAAACATAAATGTTTCTACTGGAGCAACAATGTAACACTAATAAACCATGAGATCAAAGTAGAAATAAGAAAATAATCCGTGTCATTAAGGATAGTCAATGTTATGTTTTATTTTCGTTCCTTCGTTGTCTACACTCTCGACCAACGTCAACGCTCTAAAGCCGCACTACTCTTTTTCTCAATACTGCTAGCGTCAGTCTTTTGTTTGACCAAATTCTATTCTTGTTTTAGAACAACTCCTCCCCGCACTGGTTTCCTAATTCCTTTTTGAGTAGCACCCTTTTGTTTCCTCTTTGCCACTACAGCAATTCTCGTGTCGAAATCTGAGTCGAGACACAAACCTCCTTCGCCCCCTACCCTCTTCCAGAGCCACTATGATCTCCCTCTCGCCTGTGCAGTCCACCGCCTCCACCGTCCTCAGCCCAACCACTGCATTTTCTCTCCTCGCCAGTTGCCGCGCTGCAGTCGCGGTCGCTCGCCGGCGGCGTATTGTGAAAGTAAATATTTGTGTGCAGAGCCGCTGCATGTCCGCAGGCGGCTTATACCGAAGCGAAGCGGGGAAAGGGGGAACACGGAGCACGGAAGAGCGCGGGGCGGGCGCGGAGCGGCGCCATTCAGCAGATTTTCTAGTTGACAGCGATGCCCACCAACCACTCGACGGGCCTTTAGGACGATTTCACACTTGAATATTCGTGCTTGCTTGTCTTCTCGCGATTTTGCTTATTCCGGAGTGTGTGTGTGCCACTTTAATGCGGAATGTAAGTACGCGTTCTTCAGAAAAGAAAGAGTCGAAATTAAATAACCAACAGGGAGAAGAATCTCGCTCCAATTGTTTTCCATTAACTGAAAAACCCATCTAGGCATTTGTTTCTGAATTTATATGAAAGGATATTGGATAAATAGTAACATTACAAACATCTAAACTAACACCATATTTAAAAAAAAATTAAACTACCAAATTTCGGTGAAGTATAATTCTCTATCATTGAAATGCAAGTAATAATTGCAAGACATATTTTTGAACCAATTTTTTAAATTTCATACGCGATATTCATACGCGATTTATTACTGACAGCAACACACCTCACAGCAAAAATATTTCCCTGTACAGAGCAGACGCGTCTAAAAATTACAATTAAAACTAATTCTGTAGTAGTATGATCTTTAACCAGGAATCCCTAAAATATGAAAATAGTTCATAGACATTTCTCATCTTCCTTTTTCATGAATTACAATAAAAATTAACGTAGAGTCTACGAAATGTTAAATACATAATTGAAATAAAATTTCAGAGTTTTTAACTATATCTCTCTGACAAATTTCATCTACTTTACTACACTGACGTGGTCGAAATAATTTCATAAAAATATACATGCATTTTCACATTCATTTTAGATTAAGTAATAAAATACCAGAAGTTTTAAAGCAAACGCTGTGTTCTTATGTAATCCGAATCAGATGACATTTAGCCCGATCCTCATGTGTCATCATATGATTCACAAATGCATACTGCGAAGCATAATGACTTTCCATTACTCATTTTTCCCGGTCACAGAACCAAGGATATTGATGCGCAATGTCGAAGTTCCTCTTGGGAATCCCACGAGCGCACCCATTTCCCCCTTTCGATGGATTTCAGTTCGATTGCTACAATCGTATCCCGCTCGTTCGAAATGAAGCGCTGCGTGTGAAAAGGGTTATCTCATGAGATGGATCCTTATATTGGGGATTGAAAAGGATAACATAGAAACTGGGCGAACAGTTATGGCTAATATCCTGCGAGTCATCTCTCGTTCTCTACAAATAGAGTATTACACCCCTTCTATTGTATGCTCGTTCCCTAATAGTACATGCTTTTGCCTAGATGAAAATAAAATCCAGGATTTCCAAAGAAAATTGATTCGATTTGCAACCGTAACCTCATTTCCAATACGATATAAAACATTACAGCATTAAACCGGAGCAAATAATTCGCATAAATAGTTAAATATACTTTAATTATTTTTTCCTTCTTTAAGTATCAACTCCTAGTACAATGCTTGCCAGAAACCACTTACCCCGCTAAATTGGTCTCCCAAATACATTCTTGACGAAAAAGAAGTGAAATGATCAGTTGTTCAAAGAATAATATCCCTATTTTTAACTAGATTTCTTCTCCGAGAAAACCGAAGGGTGGTGAGTAAAATTCAGAATAAATCTTAATATTTTGTAGTTAATAAGGAAAGATGCAATATACAAAATATCGTAAGAATACTTGGTAATTGTAGTGCTTTAGCAACATTATCAAAGCATGATAAATTAAAAGTCGTTTCTATGTTGCTCATTTTTTTATTATTGGTATTAGAAAGCTTTTTCGGCTGCATAGCAACCATCATCAGTAACATACACTGAGTGTTAAGG
>NNCF01128130.1:122126-172040 GCA_002313205.1 Laupala kohalensis | reverse complement strand
GGGTTCTTGATCGGAATTGATGGGATGGTCCCTTGCTTGCTTCCGGAGAGTAAATTAGTTTATTGTCCTCCACGTGGTCATAAGCAGTTTCTACTGCTTTTTTTGACAATAAATTTATTATTATATGAATATCTCCTTAAATTGAATCGATCTGAATTTTTGAAGTACTGCACTTTAACAAATATTACCACACAGTTAACATTTAACGTTTACTTTAAGCGAACGAATAATTAAAGTTTTAATTTCGCGTTTTTTTGTATGTTTTATTGTCCTATTTGAATAGTTTTAAAGATGATCGGATATAGCAAGGTAAGTAAATATTACTAATTATACATCGACTTCTTGATTATTTAGAATCAAATTACATTTCATGTTTACTCGGATAGTAAGCAAAAAAAAAACAAAAACTTCTACACTTAACGTCCATTATATAATCTAATAAAACAAATAATTAAAGAATTACGACCTTTTATGGACGAATAATATATACATTTTCTGAAGAGGTGACAACGTTTCGGTTTCCTTTCAAATCGTCGTCAGATGATAAATTATAACAAGAAACATAACAACGGGACAATTGATAATAGGTCGTAAGTCTGATTATTTATTTCATTATGCAAACAAATATGATAATTAATCCTCTATTTTTCAATATCATATTGAATTTATTTGAGCCACATTAACATTTTTTATCGAAGCCACGTTCTTCCCGACACATTTCCGATGGAATCGTGGTCACGACAACAGAACATTACCAATACTCATTCTTTGTAATCTGTGGAAGTCACGTGCACCGCGAAGAACAAGGACCAGGAAGCGATGAAGAGAGAAGAGAAAAAGTGTTGTGTCTAGCGCCACCTGTTGGGGGTTCTGGATGTGCGCCAGAGCTAGCACGCATTTACTAGCATAGGCTGATTTCACTCCCCCTGAGATCTCACCGGCGCCGGGTCGTACCAGGAACCAGTGAAACTTATGCTACAGGATTGAATACTCCTTTACTTCGTAGAGCGTACGTCAAAGCACATTCAAACCCTTCTCGTCCATACATACGGAATAGAAATATGTAAGACAGAGTTTCTAGTTAAAAAAAATCTCGAGAAAGGTTCATCCGATTACAATGAAATAAACGTTAAATTGAAGCATGTTTTCAGTTTCATACGTCTTATCAAAATAAGTTTGTTGCATCAGATATAGATTCAAATACAAGGTTTACAAGATTGTCGGGAGAAGTTAACGAACATTTTTTACCAGACAGGTTTTAACTTCACTTTCGCCAAAAACTGAAAACCATTTTCAAGAATTTTTCCTTTAGACTTATCCTCTATGGAAATACGAGAGGAGTATCTGTTGCGCCGGATATTTCCACAATGAAGTGGGAACCATTTTTTTTATCGACAACTAATTCACTGGGTGCCATCCAGTAGTATTGGTTCTGAAAAATAAGTTCCGTTTCCATCCCTAGTGCGGATAAGATAACTAACGTGAACCAGTAACCCGACAGCATGACACTGGCGATATCAACGGGAACACCATTCAATAATTACTCGTGTCAAAACTTTTTTTTATGGCTTCTAGAGAGAAACTTACTGATGAGCTGAAGATGAGAGGTAACGCGTGACTCTATCGTACTACGAGAGTAATATTTAAAAAATGAAAAAGATATAATTAAGTAGAATATTATTATTATTCATTTTTTTATGTACTGAAATTTTTGAGATGTTAAATGCGCCTCTGCCTTAGGCCCTTAATCGGAATTGATGGGATGATCCCTTGCTTGCTTCCGGAGAGTAAATTAGTTTTTTGTCCTCCACGTGGTCAGACGCAGTTTGTAACTGCTTTTTTGGCAATAAAGTGTATCATTTATTATTATTACACTTGATGCTGACCACGAAAACTGACTATCAAAACGTTGCATTGGATTAAATAATGGTCTACTTTCAAGGTAGTTCCAAATACTACTGTAAAGTATTATTGTTCTTCCATACTTTCGTATATCGATGCAAGGAACACATAAGTTTTGCACAATGTCAAGTTGTTTAGCCAACAACTCACTGTTTCAAATTAATTATGTTACGTTGAATGAAAAACGGGTCGAGATTCGAACGCGATACTGTCAACTAAGCGCGCTTGACTGGGTCGAAAGAGTACGAGATGGAGCAGCAGGTTGCGCCGCGTCACCGCGCTAAGCTCAAAATGTCCCTGCTTCGAATCCCGATCCATTTTCGTTCTATACAACATAATTAATCTGTTACCTGGAGGCTTGGTTGAAGAGTTATGTATGTTTACGAACACATCGTTTCCTCGGGTCAATACGATCAGTGTTCTTATCTCCTCAATTGTGCCTTTATCAGGAGAGACCTATCATTAGAATCACCTCCTCGTGTTAACAGGAGCCTCCGCAACCTTCGTGAAGCCACGCGCTCGCCCTCGGGGCTGCTGCTGCTGCTGTCTCTTGAGAAAAGCCAAGAAGAGTCTCTTCTCATCAGGCGCCGCCGTTTACAAAAGAAGCCGAGAAGGGCTTGGAGGCGGCTTACACGCTCTTTCTTTGCGCAGGCGTCGGAGAAGCCAAGAGGAACGTTAAGGTCCTATACCACCGATCGAGAAACGATTCTAAAGTTTCTCTTTTATCTATATCACCTAATTCTGCTTCTTAAGTTTTCCAATACGAAATAATATTAGTGTTGTAAGCAAATCATTGTATTTTTTAGACGCCGACCAGTAATTTCGACAGCCAGTTTCAGTTATCGTCTGGTAAATGTACATAAAAAATAAATAATTTAGATATAAAAGACAATAACTTCTTTATATAGTCAATATAATTCATTTATTGTTTTGTGTATATTCACCGGACGATTATGAAATAAACAGTCGAGACGTTGAGGGTCCAAATAACAAAATTGTCTACATACAACATCGTATGTATACTAAAATACCAAAATGACAGTAGACGAGATTATTGTTGTTGCAATAACAATATCCGTCAATTCACTTTTACGTTTAATACAGGTTAAATCTTTTGCTCTAGTGTCTACAGAAATTTCTTGTAAAAGAAAATATCCCGTGTATTTAAGAAAAATGTATCGGTCGTATGGGAAAGTGTCACCCGCTGGTACCGTTTTAGGAATTCCTCTTCTTTCATAATACAGATATTATTATTAAAGGATCTCCCGTAAAGTTAGAATATAATATTTCGAAATATCAATATTTTCAGAAGTTGAGAAGTGATCGATAAGTGCGTAGTGTAGAATAGAATACTGATAGCGAGCACTTTGGATACACACAATTCCTCGCTGTTACATATTCTTCACTTATCTTTTTATTTCCCCGAAGTAGGGTTGAGTCTTTTTTATCCCGGACTTAGTATTCCAGAAGCGAGAGCCAATTTCACGTCGTCATTTCTGTTTCTTGTTTTTTTCCTTGGGGCTTTAGGGCTCGTCAAGGTCATTAGAGCCCTTTGTTTCTTGTTGGGGAGTGATATTATTTCATCGCAATATGATGCTTTGATCGTACCAGTCAACTACATATAATTTTTATATTCATGCATACTATTCACAGTCCATTACTTCTCATTACTAGCAATACACCCCTCCTCAGTTTACTTTTAGTTCGTTGCAAAACTTGAACGAGTAACAACCTGTGGGGACTATGACATCAGTACTTCGAAACACTGAAAGAGAACCGCAGATATTTCAAAAAATACCCCACAAAATTTTTAGCGAAAATAAATACAATAAAAATTATCTGTTTAAACATTAGTTGCGCCTAAAATCCGTCTCGTTTATGTGTCTTTATAATAATCACCAATTTTTAGTTCAAGTCATCACAAGGTTTCACACTCGTCTTCGGCTGCCATCTACGACATGAGCGTGCAGTTATGAAAACTAATGGCAGGTCGTGCCGCTTACAAATGGATTCAAGAGAGCTCCAAGGTTCTATTATCTTCTTTATAAATAACTTTTTCTAACATATTAAATTATCGTTTCTAGTTACTATTATTCATAAAGCTAACACACAAAAATTAAAACACCAATGAAAGAGATTATTACACAAAACAAATTGAATGATTTGACTAACATCAATCGGTGGATCTGAGATAAATAAAAGAATGGTCCAAAACAAGTAAAAGCTTAAAACAGAGAAGAAGTGGGTACGTGCAGTGTATCGCATCTCTTCCGTACAATAGTGAGTTGTATACAAGCGCATTCAGAATGCATTTGCGCAGGAAGCATTCCACACCGTCGCATTCGCAACTGTCACATGCGCTACAATCTCACAGATACTCGAATCTGCTGCAATCAACGTCATTTGTTCTGTTTGTGCGAATGACGCGGACTGGAAGAGACGATTCATGTCCCGGGAATGGAGACTATTTCAAGTTAGTTGTCGAAACCACATTTCTTAGATAAAATGTCTCTAATAACAAATCAACGTTTCGCTCAATCCATCCAAAGAATCATCATATACATCAACGAAAACGACTAAAGAAATTTGCGTTCCTTTTCGGCGTAATCGAACGGAGGAAATTATTTTTTCAATTTCAATTTCAATAGGGCGCTTTATTTACAAATATTATTAATGTACAAATGTGTGGCGAGGTTTTTTTTTTTGTCTGTACGCCTTTAAAATGCCCCTTAAGTAGAGCCGTGGGCTGTGCATACAATACCCTGGTATTCACTCTCATTGAATGGATAGTTACAGTTTTAATTTTGGAAATCTTTGTTTTGAACTTAAAATGATTGTAATTTTATTTACTTGTGATTTGTATCGTAAAATTATTTTTAGCATCCTTTAGTGCATCTTTAATATTGTTTTATTTAGTTGTAAAATAACTCTTAAGTGTGCTGCAACAACCGATTAAATGAGCTCCGTTGGGAACCACGGGAAACCGACGGTCAGGACACGAATATATACAATTAATATAAACATATTTACAAAAGATACTTAAATAAGAGAAATGGAGTAAATTAAACAAATGAAGTATCGTGTTTTAGAGCACTAAAAGATGTTTTTTTTAACTCACAACTTCCGAGTGCCTACTCTTTGGTGGAGTGTTTGCGTCGTAAACGGCCAGGTGACAATTGCGACGGTCCGGAACACTCCTCCCGAATGGGGATGTGGCCCGGGTTCACCGGATCAGGTAAGGTGGATGCTGTGTACAAGCTTTGAGTGTCGAGGAGGGTGGTACTGTTGACAGTACACCCGCGGCCAGAGCAACAGGTCCCGGGTTCGAGTCCAAGTCCGTCGCAATTTTCATCTGGCCGTTGATTATATATTAAAATATCGTATATGTCCTATACTTTCATCTTATTCTATTTAAGGTAGAACCACCACTCCAAGTTAGACAAATCTCTGAGACGTATAATTGTTTTCTGTATTTTTATTGTTAATTGTCATAAAAAACAACAATATGAATAATAATGGTGAAAACCTTGATTTAATTTGTAACTATCAGTTAATAATATAGTACATATAATAATCAGGAACTCGCTTGGCTCGTTTGAAATGCATAAGAGCATTAAGTACAAACATGGCGGCCAAGCGCAACGGTTTCGCGGTTTATTCATCTCGCCTCAGAGAAAGTTAAATGGCTTTCTCAAATGTCCGGTGGCCTATAGATAAATGTGACATGAAAACACTACGGAAAATTTACTAAAATCCAAAGCAAATTTCCATAAAATAATAAATAAACTTTATTGTCAAAAAAGCAGTTACAAACTGCGTATGACCACGTGGAGGACAATAAACTAATTTACTCTCCGGAAGCAAGCAAGGGACCATCCCATCAATTCCAATCAAGGGCCCTAAGGCAGAGGTGAATTTAACATTTCAATATTCTCCTAACGATAAAAAAATAGTTCGACACGTGTTATAGTATTAACAAATACCAACAAATATTGTATTTAATAAAACATAGAAAAGTCATTTCTCAAGTACATATTATTATCAATCTAGAAATCATTCGGAAAGTATTGTTGATAATTCGTAACTATTAAATAATACTAAATTCACTAATAATTATACCAACTGATGCCGTCTCTAGGTAAGAACCTAGCGAAACTTTATTTTTTAAATCCGCCTCTCACTTTCGTGATTTAAAAATTTGTTGAAAATACATGTTTTCTCCAAAAGAGTCAATGTATTTTATCTTTTCTGGTCACATTTCCGGACATGTGTCCCTTCGCGATTCTGGTTTCTATTAATGTGCTCTGTTCCCTCTCCTACTTTTACATGAGATTTAGAAACTGCGATGTTTCTCGGATGCTGACCCCCACAAAAACAGCGCTGTACTTTAGAGCTGTATTTCTTCCATTTTTGACGCAGTTTCTTAGCGCATATGGATCGTTGCACTTTACTCAGCAATGAGAGAGATTGCAGTGTCATTGAGTGTGGTTGTAAACGTGACGCCTTTTGCATTGGACAATGTCCCTTTTTTGCGAGGTACAGCATATCATTTAACTGAATTTTATGTACGCGTTTATAACTACCATTCGTTTGCAGATCGATAAATAATATAAGTTTTCTATATTATTATTATTATTACTAATGATATGCTACTAATAATCTGTATTATTTACGTAAACAACTGTAGAAGGCCAAATCCTGGGTGCAAAGTAACGAAGTAATATCTTATAATTTAATCGATAAAGAACGCTGTTAAAGGTTCTTTTGTGACACTGATTGGTGTAAAATGCTGAGATTTACGAACTCTTTATTTCGAGATACTTAGTGGTTAAACAAAATACAACTTTTTCAAAAAAATTCATTTTTTTACTTCAAAGTATGTAAATCTATATTGTTTTCTTCTGAATTATCCTTTTATCTACGAGAGAACAGGAGTAATAAGACATTGCTTTTGGTTGTGGAAACGTTAATGGATATGGAGACAATATACTTTTTTATCAAGAGTACAATTGTACGTTACGACTAAACATCAGAAATGTAAATTAATTAGAGGTTGTAGTCGAAAACAAATTTTATTTTGCTACAGTAAATATTCTAAAATATGCTTCAAATAACAAAACTAAAAACCTATTTTCTCGAGAATATAGGTCGCTTCATCAATTCCATATAGATTGCGTACATTTAAGAAAACATTTATATCCATAAAATGAAAGTTTAAATCCTTCTTTTCCAGGAACCACGTCAATTAGAGTGTATGAGAGATTTTTGTAACAAATTTACTTTTTCTGAATTCATCACCGCACAAGCTAATGTTGGATATGTGATATTTTCCTGAAATAATCGTATCCGTTGACTAAAATAAAAAAATAAAAAAATTCGATACGAGTCGTTTCTCAAGGAAGTGATTAATTTAGAGATCTTCACGATACCAAATATTCACTCAGAGAAAATCAGCAGTTTCGGTATCTCAGAGACGAATAGAGTTATATGCGAGAGTACGTGTCATATTACTCTGCTTTCTCAATGCTCCAACGGAACAAGCCCCCAAAGGCGATGTAGAACACACGTAGGATTCGTGACCTTTTCAAAAGCGACCGCAACCTATTGAGAGGCCAGTTCCTTTGAGACAGGGCTCCGTTTCGATCCCAAGGAACCATGGTGGGGATTTCAGCCACGTTAAAGTCCAGTGCGCTCCACTCACCCCTTTCTTCAATGCCAACCTCCATTCATGTCCAAGCAGCGAACAACCCACGACGTATTCCAAAAGCTTCCAGGTGGTGAAAATCGTATTTACGATAATAATTCCGCGGTTTTAAGCTCGTTAATGCACGATTGCTTCTGCAATATCTGATTTACTGATTAAAAAGAAGTCCCCATTAAATATTGTTTTTCGTATTGTTCCGGTATAATGTAAAGCGATGTTAATTCCTCTCACAATGTATCGCGATATTGTTACAGTACTCTTAATACTAATCAAATTATTTCATAATGGTTTATTTTTATTTCTACGCAACCTTGGCCCGTTTGTGAACATTTTCTCTTTCAGCATACTGGCCCTAGTTTTTCCCGTTTCCCATCGGGTAGAGGGTAAGAGTTTCACATAAGCAAGGAAGTCATTCATAATTTTGTTATAATTAATCTCAAATTTAAAATAATTTAATACGAAATATTTAATTTGGAATAATAAATGATAACGTAACGTTTTTGCTAAATAACTACTTCTCGTATTAAATCCACCACTGTCCTTGATTGAAATTGATAGGATAGTCCCTTGCTTGTTTCCAGAGACTTTATTAGCCCCCCACGTGATCATACTGAGTGTGCAACTGCTTTTTTGACAATTAAGTTTAATAATTTATTTAGTATTGTAAAGTTGGTAACATCTAAATTGGTATTCACAATAAATAAAACAGGGTAGAATTTCACCAATAATAGAAAGAACTTTGCACCATTTCTATGAATTTCACCAACAATAGAAAGAATTTTGCACCATTTCTATGAATGGAGAACTATGAATTGAATAAGTATTGGCCCTAGTATGTGTTTTAATAACAGCGCTTCGCTAAATGTGGTCCTTGGAATTTCACACTACATGCATGTACATGCGGCTGGTTCTTTTTTCCTGGGCTTTTAGCCGCGTCGTAGTGTTGAGAACAGTGTCTCCCTGAAGTTGCAGCGAGATCGCGAGGTTCTCATAATACCATCACCAAATTGTCGTATACGCGTTTCAACTGCGGTTGTAAGCCGCGGTGTCACCGGGAGTACGAACGAACAAGTCGGAACCTGTGCTTTCCACCTGTGCAGCCGGGTGGCCGCGAGGCTATCACAGCGCTGCGGAACAAGTCGCACGGAAGTTTCTGAACGAGTGAACCTCTGACTTCCTGTGTGATTCAAGTTTACTACCTCTGAAATATTTGGTAACGAAGAATGGTTTTTATTAAACGACATCATGAAATATTACACGAAAAATCTATAATTTTTTACGAACTGAACTATAAATTTTTATTTATATTTTCCTGTGTTACGATTTGCGTTTTCCTTTTATGAGTTTGTGTATAATAAAAATTGCAATGTAATGTTTTAGCCTCATAAATGTTCTTTATTACCTCCACAATCTCGGGAAAGAAATCTGTGAACTCTTCCTGCTATCCGATAACCTGGGTACACGGTAACTCACAAGTTCGCTGGCGTGCTCTTTCTCTTAACACCACTGGCGCATAGGGATCGCTTTTCCATCAGTAACGTCATATGAACTGAGACACTGAAGTGATAAGCTACAATTATTTTACGGTCCCGTCCGCAGCCGATCCCAGAGTTTCTCCGGGGCAAGTGAGCACACTTCTCGGGGATTAGAAATCTCTAGCAGCATTCTCTGATCTTTTTTCGGGTATGAGCGAAGTATCATAACATTACAATATTATTATATTTCACGAGAAAGTAAGCATTTGCAATCTTAACTAAAATTCAACATCTGCATTTATAGCAGAAGGTGAGTTTAAGTTATGAAACACTTCTGGGTATCATAGGAAATTGTTTGGTAGATCATTTGAAATTTTTTTAAACACAATTGGGGACATCAAATACGATTTTTGTATAAGACCCCGGGTATGGACGTTTACAACTGAGAAGGGTAGGGCGGTAATGAGGAGGTATAGGAAAATGTTAATAAAATTTGTCATTTTCTAATATTTCATTTCAACATGTGCGGAATTATGTGAAAGGGACGGGAAGAAACCGATAACCTCTTCCAAGTGACGCAAGGCAAGATCAGCAAATTACATAATAAAGAACGAGAATTAGGGTTTTAACACGCACAAAGAATATTAAGCATACTAGAACATTTTCTTAAGATTAATACATTAATCACGCAAACATTATAGAAGTAATTTATTATCTATACTGGAGACAGCTAGATATACTTTAAATGCTCTCTCTAGTGTACAAGGGAACTTGGAGACTAGTGATCCGGTTTCACATTGCTTTCAATGAAACTAAAAAAAAGTGAACAACGCCTCGCTTTTCTTTTCTTTTTCTTCCCTTTCTTCTTTTCTTGGCGAAGAGCCAAGTTTGTATAGAATCCCAACAAGAAATGTAGAAGCACGTTTTTCGCGAAGCCTGTAAGTGATGAGCGCGTCCGACAATGATATTCCCTCCCATCTGATATTCAGCTGTTTCTTCTATTCCACGACGTTCCGAAAGGGTTCAGGGAAGGAACTGATTCAGAAGAGAAAAAGTAAGGGTCGAGCTTTGCATGATCAATGTATCATTGGCTATTTATATTCGTCTCACTTTTCACCAAAAACTAATATCGTAATACCGTAGGTCACGTATCATTTGTAAAACAGAATGAAGTTAGAATCTTAAAATTTTAAGTTATATATTATTAGGCCAAACTTAAGAATATGGACCCATAAGGGTTCGAAAAAATAATTTATGTCACAATACTACAAATATTATTGCGGTTCCGAAAATATAACCCGTATTCTTCTCTTTTCGTATTTACGATAGTTATAAAGAAATATTGTTCCGCACTAGTTTCTTTTCTCCGCCACCGTTTATATTAGTATGTTAGGGTATGATAATAATAATTATAAACAATTGTTCTGTTACAGTCGGCGATGTTAGATTTGTTAATCCCGGCGATTCCGTTTTCAGAAAATCTGTTGTAAGTGTGAAGATGGAGGCGATGGTGGAGATAGCAGCACTCGCGGAAGAATATACGAAGAATAAGGTTAGGATAGGACGATAATGTGAAATTTGCCATCGAAAAAGGGAATTTTTTTTTCACATAAAATGATTCAATTTGTAATTTCCGAGAACAAAGTCCCTTCCAGAATCATGGCAAAAAAGCCGTTTTTCGGTATCTCATCTGGATATTTTTCTTCGGCGTTGGACCATATAGTTAAGTTGATCCGATTATTATTCAATGTAAGGTAGTACCAGCTCTCAAGTTGGTCATATCATGGAGAAGTTCAATTGTTTGCATTATTATTATTATTATTATTATTCTAATTTCTTAAAACACAACAATATGAATAATAACGTAGCAAAAGCTTGAATTAATCTCTATCTGTTAATAGCATAGTACAAACAATATGCAGGAACTCGCTTGACTTGTTTGAGATGGCAGCCGAGCGTAACTGTTTCCTGATTTGTGCATCTCACCTCGGAAAAAATTGAAAAGCTTTCTCAAATGTCCAGTGACCTGTAGGTAAAATTGATAATAAAATACTTCGGAAAATCTACTATAAAGCAAAGTAAACTTCCATCTCTTTAGTGATTTAAAAGTTGGTCATTAAAAAAAATAAATATTTTTTTACTCTATAATACTCCGCAATGTATTCCCCATTAATTATAATTGCATTTATTTCATTTAAATGTACGGTAATGTACGTTTCCCAGTTGAATTCTGTCTACACTAGTACTACCTGAAAGTGTCTCATGCTATGAATTAATTTAAGCGTATTTTGATAGGAGTAAAAAATCTTCATTGGTATCTTTTTAAAAACTCTGTTGATACTCATGTGATATGCCTTGAAAAGATCTGCGTTCTACCAATACCCAAATTTTCATGGAAAAGTACATAAATTTCCTTCATAACAAACAATATTGGTTAAGGTAGGGGAAGTCGAGGTAACACGAGATGGCAAGGGTTGCGTCTTACTGACGCAAGAGAAAATATTTTATCTTACACAATTGACCAAACAAATTCGAAACAAATACCTCAAACATCACTAATTTAATGAACCCCTATAAATCTTTTACATTTTAACGCTGAGCGAGTGTTGTTGAGCTAAATTTGAATCCAAAGCAACACGATTTCTCGGAATACGGTTTCCAAAAAAGGTCTTGTTTTATTGCTATGCACATTCCACTTACACCCCAGGTAAAAATTGTTATATTAAATCCAGTACATGCATTTTGTATAGTTTTTCACCAGAATAAATAAAAATAACAGTTATCAATTTCGTTAATCAGCTGATTTAACAATAATATTATTATCAAAGAATAGATACCATCTGCGAAAACATGCGGTCTCCTATAAATCATATCTTGGAGTATTATTATTATTCGGATATTTATAAACAAAAGGCCGTACACTGAATATTTAATGTGCTAAATCCAAAAATAAAGAAAACCTATACAATGATTTTTGAATGCCATTATATTAAATTACATATCAATGGTAATTTAAGAAAAAAACATTTGTTCATGAAACAAAAAATTTAATGGAGATTTCTCATCTAGTTGCTAATAAATTTTGATTAAAAGAAACCAAAATTTATTTCTTAAAAGAAAATATAGAACCCGTTGACTATATAAAGGGTATCATAGGAAACGTGAAACGAAGATAAATAACTCAACCGGAATATAAGGTCAAGGGTAATTCTCCTCGGCGTGCCGTTAGCAGTTCCCATAGCAACCGGCTGATGTAGACGAAGTGCTCGCCGTCATTATATGGATTCGCACGTCCTACAAAATTATAGTCACGTCCCATATGCAAACTCATGATCCTTATTGTATTACGTTTAGTGTCAACGCAATAATTTAGCGATAACGTATTTTTACAGGCATCGAACGAAATGATGTGAAGACCTTTGCGGTTCCTGATTAAAGGTGAAGTCATGATCGCATCTGCACATCGGTGTTGTCCTCGTTTCTGGATTCTCTTCGAAATTAAATATACACGTAACGCAGTTCCGTTGTCACGAACTTAAATAAAATGAAACAGTGACACGAATGATTCAAAACCTATAAATAAAAAAGGATAAATTTTAGTGGATTTGATGGTTGAAGTTTTGGAAATAAATGGTTTATATTGACGGAAGACGAGCGTTGAAAGATATTATAACAATGTGCTAACTATGTTTGTTCTTCCTTTTACGAAGGCGCGTGCCACGATTGTCAAAAATGGTACATGAGCCATTGCTATGTTCGCCATGAGGCTATACACGGTTTACAGCATCGTTAAAAAAAATTCATTACAATTGAATGAAACTTATATTTATAGTGATAAAAATAAAATCTCGGCGAGAAACTTGATGACAAGTCCTTCTGTAACGATTAAATTTACTGATAGTAGTGTGTCACGTGGTCATATGTAGTTTGCAACTGTTTTTGACAATAAACTTTATTTATTCATTTATTGGCGATGAGTGACAATCACGATTACTCACATTCAAAGGCAAACACGTGTAGACGTCGAAGGCTTAAGACCGTGTCCTGCGTGGGCGACAAACGCGGGCGACAGCACGCGACAACTTCAAGCGACAAAAATGTAGCGTCACGTCGCCAGGATTGAGTGTCCTGCGTTTAAGCCAGATGGCGTCACGTAAAATACGCAAAAAAAATAAAATAAAAATATATAAAGGGGACGTCTCTTGCATACTTTTTCTATCAAAATTCCATTAAGACACATTTTTAAAAAATCTCGACATTTGCACAATACCATGAGGTAATCTATAAAGATTTGGACGAGATCACCAATACGTCAAGACCAACTTGATCATACTTATACAATGATCTCTTGAATGATCAAGTAGGTCGTGGGAAAAATGTAGCTTTTGACGCGCGACCAAACTCAAGCAAGTTTGAAGTTCAAGCTTCGTCGAATGTCGCGCTGGTAGCGCTACAGTGACGCTGTCGCTGACGCAGGACAGTCTCGTAACTACAAGTGTGTTTGAATCTTGTCGCTTGAAGTTGTCACGCGCTGTCGCATGCGTTTGTCGCCCATGCAGGACACGCCCCAAAAAGTATGAAACCGAAGCAAAGGTCAAATAACATAGCAATTTGTTTGTATTTGCCACTTCCTATACTTTACCGATTGTCGGGAGAATATGGAAAGAGTTATTTATTTATTTTTATTATTAAATTTAATATTTAAAAAATTGAAGAGCATCTAGTTGTACATTTCAAATAGTTAATGTGACGGAGTGTGCTTTTGATTTGTATATCTGCTGGTTAACGTAGTTCGAAGCTCGTAGGAAATATGACCTTTCTCTATCATGAGCGATGTTGTAGCTCGTGGTTGGGCGTCATGACGTTCACATTCATTTTCATTTGGAACCCATGTGTTATCACAATATTACGACCCTCTGCATTTGCCACAGACAATGTTCTATGCGGTTTTTTTTTCGTATCCACGATCGTAAAAAAAGGAAAAGTGCATGATGTGTATTACGGTGTAACATAATTAAAAAAGGATTAATAAGACATCAAAAAAGTAATTTTCAGGAAATTGAATACTTGATGAAACGCGAAAATATTAAATAAATTTCGAAATTCTATTACAAAAGGACAAAGTGTTGCATGTATTGTCTTAGTAAGGCATGATTTATGGTAAGTCAGATGCACTGAGAAAGGAGGATGGACTAAAATGAAGTTACATTTCTTAGAATCAGATATTTTCCAACTTTCCTCGTTTTCTTCATAATAATAGTGGAGCTATTTAATCATAATCTTATTTAATTATAATAATTTATGACCTTTTATAGACAAATTGCTATATTTCAGTTCACAACCTTTCAGCTAGGATTTGGCAAACGTCAGGTGTTGACACATATAATTCATGCTAGTAACATATCATGAACTAAATTAAATAATATGCAACGGAAAAAATAATAATGCAAAAAGTGAGAAATCCTACACAAAATAATCATAATATTGATAAAAGAATACCCGATAGTTTCTCCGTATCCCCAGTTACGTTTAAATTCCTCGCATGGTTTCTATATGTATCATTTTGGACATGTAGCGTTTGTTACAATTACCTCTCGTGAAAATGATCCTGATAAATGATTTACGTCAAAGCAGTGATTTGTTATACATTGGATTCTGCTGCATTGAAGTTCCGTTGTGTTCTACAATTCCTCTTCTTTTACATTGTAGTATATTATATAATTTCATTCGTGAGAAATGTACCTAGGATAGTGTAAACACAAGATAAATGCCAAATCGAATGAATAATATTTAAATCAAATTTCGAAAGAAGTTCTTTGCGGTGACCTTACACCCACCCTGGAGAATGTGTGTGCGAATTTGAAGCTCTTGGCCTACTTGACAGTATTCCTGCGCGTCCTACTTTATTCTGAGCAATGCTAAGAAGTAAATTTAAAAACTTAAAATCGAAAAGAAAAAAATACTGCGTTATCTTCTATTACCCTGTTTTGCAAGCGTGTGAACATTTTCAAGCTTTTGGGTAATCCATCTGTATGCTTTGAGGCATACACACACACAACTCTATGTATAGACGTTTCACTATGCTGATTAATAATATATGTTTCAATCAAATGATTTATTCTTCAATTATAGTTTCCTCAGAAGTTTTTCGATGCTTCAATAGTTGGCAGACATTACTTGAAATAACAAACACGACGATAGACAAAAAATAATACGATAAGTCGATGTATTATTTTGAAGGTACCCGAGGTAACGTTGGAGTTATAATACGTCTAAATATTTTCTAAAATATTTGATCGAAATACTCATTTCCATTTTAATACAATATTTTCTACGAACTCAGTTTTTTGGTAATACTCATACTTAACTATTTTCAAAAACGCTTATTCATTACTGTTTTAATAATAGTTGAAATACATCTGCAAAATATTTAATGTCTTGAAAACATAATCCACGACTTTCGTTTCACTTCTAACAAATCACAATAATTCGTATTGAATCAAGTACGAGGCTAACAATATTTGATTTATCACACAATTTATATTCTTACCGCGAGATTTTTGAAGAGTATAATTCTTAATCTCAGTGACAGAAATTTAACACTTAACAAGCATCTGAACATGCATTCCGAAGTTAAGTGATTAAAGAAGTTTTGTTAAGGGAATTCGACTCGCTGCAACGGTCCATTAAGATAACTTGGACCTAAAAGTTTTCCTTCCGAAGTAATTACTGCTGCAGCATCCACTTGAGTGAAAAGCATAATGGAAAGACATTGCAAATGCTTTTGTTGGTTGAACGATCAACTTGAAAGCAAGGAATAAACGAATGGCGAAGCAGTCTGAGAAACTCAATGTCTCTCTTCAAGGCTTCATAACGATTAAAAAAAACATTTTAAGAAACATTTCTTCAAACATATTCCAGGAATATAACATATCGATATATGTATTAGTGTACATCTTTATTAGAAGCATTAGTCACGTTACTCTACTTACATAGTCACTGTTGCCAACGTAAATAAGGTATCATTTTGAAGATCAGATAATGAATGTACACTATAACTACATCTTTTCATTTTCTAGCAGTTGGCGACACAAGCAACAACATCGTAGGAGTTTCTTCCAGCGCAAATATTCCAAAAAAATATTAGTTTTTCTCAAATATAGTTTTTGCGTTTATAACTTTTATTTTTAAAATTCTTGTCTAAAGAAGTGTTATTTCAACCTAAACTTTTAGCAATGAATACTGGGGAATCCCCGAGTGTCGGTTGTTGCTGAGAAGGCGATGCATCCCTGAAGTAACGTCACTCATTCTTTCTACACAAACATAACCTCTAGTTCTGGTAAAATACTCCTATTACTTGGAAAATACGTTTTGATTTACTTAAAAAAAATTGATTAACGGATAAGAGATATTATACAAATAGTTACTTTTTAGAAATAAGATAAAGTCGTGCATTTTATTTCTAAGCACGTAAAATAAATTTCAGAATTTTTTTATTTCTTCCTTCGAATATCTTCCCTGACATTTCGTCTCTCCCTTCAACAGACTATTCTCCTATTTTTAATGGGTGCAATCACAGTTTCCTATTTTATATCGATATGTTCATGTTAATTTTTTTAAATACTATAGTTAAAGATTTGATTATGAGATTAATTTGAGTTCGCGAAATGAGTGATGGGTGTCGAATATCAAGGATGTGGAAAGGAGGAAAAGATGAGAAAGAGGGAAGAGGAGAGAGAAAAGCACAGGAAAAAAAGAGGATGAGAACAGAAAGAGGAACAAGATAAAGAGAGAGAGAGAAAGAAGACGTTGATGATGATGATGATGATGATGATGAGAGTTCTCTCAACACCCTCTCATTCCAAAGCGCGACAATTATACCGTGTGACGTCACGACCTGTTGCTATCGATCCAGAGTCTGTGAGATACCCTCTCTCCCTCTCTCTCTCTCTCTTTACAAGGTCGTAGCTCAGCATCATTGCAGCAGCCAAAGTCATTAACCAGTCGCTCTCATTAGTGTACATCATAGCCGTAAGTACAGTCATTCCCGAGCGACGTCGAGAATGGATACGAATGAATTCCATATCAACACTAATTATTCCATCGTACGTACATTATGCATCTAAGGATATAAAGTATCGGGGTATTTATCTCCAGATAGTAACATTATACAACAACATAATTACTCATGAATTATCGATCACTAGCAGAAATACCAGGCGTTGTCCAAACTTTGAAGAAAAAGAAAAAACTTAAAAACAACCATTACTGGACGTTCAAAATTATTCACAAATTAAACACAAGAATGTTTAAAAGTACTTATTTTTATTGTTAAACAATGACACACAAAATTGCACCAACATTCAAAGAAAAATGTGTACCGTGAATTGATCTATTTTACCCTAAAGAGGGTATTAAAATACCTGTAAACAGGTCTGGATTCCTTTTCAGCTAATTTTGCCAGGCGTTGACGGCGGTTCTCATATAATATTATAAATTCGTGTTAGTTTCCATATTTCCTTAATTCCGTGATGTTAAATTTTCACAAAAAAATTAAATTTCTGTCCATGCCAGGAAAATGCGCAATGACGGAGTCTGACTAGGATGGAATTCTAAACAGCGCCCGGGAATCACACCTACCAACGTGTTTGCTGGGCAAAACCAGTAGACCAGAGTACTTTCTCGAGTAAAAGCTCCTTCGTGTAAATCGAGTTGACGAAATAAAATAAAAGGAAAAAAAAAACAAGAAATAATTCCCATCGAGAATTAAAGGAATCCAACTGAAGTAATATATTTTATTTCACTTTATTGGTTTTTAAATATAAGTAAAAAATATTTTTCGAATTCTGAACACTTTAAGCATTTGTTGAAACAAATTATCACTTCAATGCGTGTTCTTTTTTGTGTCTAATACATATATTTCTGTTCCGCACCCATTCCTTGATAAGCAAGTGTATGTATTTCTATAGTCCAGTTAAAAGTGAGTTTTTCGGAGTTTTTCCTCAGGAACATCGAATGAATGCGTGAAATGGCTCCTAAGTATTCAACTATGCACAAGCTTATCTTAAAGTTTTAATTACTTTTCAGTATTAAATATTATAAATAATTCTATAGATTTAAAACGGAACTTATCGTTGCGAACATCAAAATAAGGGATTCCAAAAGTCTTCAGTACAATTTTATTATATCGTCAGTACAATTCATACTTGGAGAAAAATGTATTTGAGCAACTCAATTGAAGGAACGCTTTTATTCGCGCCACGAATGTAGAATTGTACCTACACTCACTGAGAAGTATGGTCAGAGCAGAGCTAGATGTGTATAGTTATCGATTATTTCGCTCTCATGACTATTCGTATAGTAACANTTCCGTGGTTCCCAACGGTGCTCAATGAACGAAACAGTCACTTAAGTAATATAACAATAGCTGAGATTAAAAATTAAAATTAATATTTAAAAAATAACCGTGATAGTAAAAATATTTCCTATTATAACTTATTAACACTTATTAATCTATTTTTCCGCTATTAATATCATTTACCTACCAAATAATCGAAATATTTTAATGCCTCTAATTTTAGTTACTGTTTCAGTTCATTGAGAGTGAATACTAGGGTATAGTATGCACAGCCCACGGTACATTTTAGGGCCTCTGTATGGCGCACGGGTATTAAGTCCCGCCATATATATTGTATATATTATTTTTGTTAAAATAAAGCCCATTTTGAATTGAATGGAGAACCACTAAAGGGAATACCATTAATACTTCCTACACTGTTTCGTATATTACGCTAAACATAACATGAAGTTATCAGTCACGATCAATTGTTCTGTTACGTTAAAATTTCTTGAAATAATTTCTTTACACTTGACTACTCAAACCACAAGCCCAAATATTGAGTTCCAAAAAAGAAACACAATTAATTATATTGATCGTCCTAACAAGAAGTCGTTAGTCATTATTTATTATTTTCAAGCTACGATGAATTTTGAAGGTAACCAATGGATTTTATTAATAATTATAGGTTGTGTTAGAAAGTGGGATGACAGGTCGTCGAATATGATACACGTGCTCAACGATTCCTAACTTTTGACGTGAAATTTTCTAACAAACCATAGGAGACCTGATCGTAACTGGAGATCAATCTGGTATGTTAGAATAAACAAAATTAATTTTGCGAACTGAAAAACTATTATTCTGAAAGAAAATGGATGTATTTATCATATTTACGTGTGGCAAGACGTATTGCCTCTGACCTAAGAGAAATTGAGTTACTCTGATTCAAAGTAAATGTGATTTATTGCACATTAGATGACATTTTCGAATATAATATTGTTAATTAATTTATACCATGAATTAAACATTCGAATTAATCAAAAATCTTTAACCTCTATTATATTAATAATAAACCTTCCAAATTTAACTTCAATAAATATTAATATTAATGTTATTGGATAGTGTTACATACCATTAGTCCCATTCACTAATTCGTTAGATAATTTTTACTAAACAGTGTTAAACACTGCTTACGGAGTGCGTGTTTCTGGTTACTAATGCACACAATACTTCCGCTCACGAACAATTTCATACATCGACTAAACGTGAATAAGTGCAATCGACCTAACACTTGTGAGTGCGGTCAGCTATATGACCGTTCAGTACATACAACTACGCATTTACTGGGTCGAAAATTAACTGTTTCATTTAGTGTAATATGCTATGACCTTCATCAAAGACTTTTTTCTCTCCGTGCTCAAGAAAAAAAAATCAGGTATATCATGAACGAAAATATTTCACCACTCAGTGCAGTTTGTCTCGCAAGTTTTTGAAACTAAGGTTACGTACAAATTTTGATGCGCAAGATCTCTTCATAAAAAAACAAATGTTTCATGAATCGTGCAAAGGATGACGACAAAACAGGGGAAGACGACAAAACAGGGATGAAAATTAGTCTAAAAATGTTTGGTCAGTGAAGACCCCACGAATATATATTTTGTTTTGCCGTGGTAAATGATTTCAATTTAAGTTATGAAATATTTTCTTTACTTTTGAAAGACTTAAAAGGTGAAATAATTCACATTTTATTTGTTGTGGATTATATTATATTTTACATTAACATACCCATTTATGTACTAAGTAAGAAAGTGTCTTTTGTTTACTACTGAAATTCAAAGGTAGATATATACAAGTGATAAGCAATGTGACTATCAGTGTCAGTGATAGGATAGCACGGTGATCTTCACGCACTGCAGAGACCACCCCACCCACTACGCCCGGTAATATCGAATGTCTTATGATACATAAACTTACATGTTTCTACAAGCTAGCCATTATTACTTGACAAGATGAAACTAGTTGTTTTCCAGTATTTCCTAGATGAACATTTTGTAGTAATGTTTTTAAATGTGGCATAAAGTATTTCTTATTCTTATTTCATTTTCTTCTCTCACACGCTTTTGCTATTTTTCTATTTCTAAACCTAGTATTAGAGGTTTATCTAAGCGCGTATCATAAGAAGGTGAAAAAAACAAATTCCCATAGATCATCCTCTCGAAAAGAAGAATTCTTAGAACTTTCGCATTAACAGATAGTATATCTCCCCTGAGACACGAATTATAAATTTTATAGGGATATAACCTCAGCCTCCTGAGTTTTAAGAAACGAAAGATGCTCTAGAGAGGTTTTAGCATAATGAAGTTATGCGACACTATGTCATTACTACCGTAATAAAAGAGCAAAGGAAATGGGATGTCTTCCTAAGACGCCGATAGAGGATGCTGTACGTCCTTGGTTGACCTAGAGGGTTTCAACAACGCAGCACGAAGCGATTGGCACGTCCCACGTCCCGTCGTGGCGAACGTGCTCGGGCGCGGCGAAGGTGATCTGCTGTGAGGGAGAGACGTGACATTTCCACGACTAGCTTCGACAAACTCTCGGATCCTCTAACAGATATTCAATTCTGCAGTTTCTGACCTCCATTTCATTTTACATATTGCTTATTGTTCATATTCCCAACACGTTATATTTTGTCAAAAGGGTCGTCCAATTTCTTACACTGAAAGTTATTGGTTATCCTCTGATTGGGGAATATGTATAAACCTCTGAAGGGATAGAAGGCAATGTTTGATGCACGAAGTAGCTATTTACCCCTATTATAAACTTATCTAAATAAATAAAAATTAAATGCTGTTCGTTGGTAAGCGCATCACTTGGGACCGGTTTGGTTATTTTTTTAAATGTTCGTAATAGACTGAATAATGTTTTCAGAGAAAGAAAATTTGGAAAAGTTGGCCGGAAAATTGAAATATTCGGGAAAATCTGAAAGTGCTTTTTTCTCTACGGGACATTTTTATGAACTCAAGACCATAAATCACGACTCGAACGATGGATATGCGTAATGTTTTTGTTTTCTTTTGTTCTTCATGGTCCTGGAAAAGTTTTTAGGAAAACAATTCGGGACAACTACAAAGGAAAGTCGGAAAATTCGGACAAACTGTAAAAACCACCATTTTTGTCTTCTGCACTCTCGATCATAACTGACGATAGGAACGACATATTTGGTTGATTCTTTGAAACATACCGTCGGGTGCGCGAGTAAAGGTATAAAATTTAACGACTTTTAATAGACAATAACTATATTTTACTATACAACGTCTCAGCCTACATTTAAAATGCGAACATCCGATGGTCGAAATATTGGCTGAAACTTTGTGTAGTAAAATGTAGTAATTCGTCTTAGAAAGTCGTGAGTTTTATAACTTACTTGCAAGAACTAGCAACCTGTTACTGTATAGAAATCTCTTACATTGCGGTGAACCTCACCGCCAGGTAACAGATTAATTATGAATGAAAATGGGAGACGAGACCGAGATTCGAACTCGGGACGATCAGCTTAGCGCGCTCGTGCGCTTACCGACCGCGCCATCCCGTAAGCGCATGAGCGCGCTAAGCTCAAGGTCCTGAGTTCGAATCTCGGGAATATGAGTAATAGTTGAATATTACTCCTTGCAGAATACTGCGAGAAAATGTTTCGTGTTTCTGTAGCATATTGAGAAATATATACTCAGAATTGGTGAGAAATCACACAAGTATTCAGTAAAATTTATCAGTCCGAACCGAGAGATCGGTAAGTTGATCAGTGTAAACATCTGCGAACAAAGTTGAATTTTCAAGTCGCACAATGAGAGTTGCGAGTTCTGAAACAGGAGAAAAATAGATTTCAGCTACCGTTCGCTTGCTTCTTCAAAACAGGTGCATATGTGACGTGCAGTGATGGGAATAGCGTCTAAGGATAGAGCAATAATAAATGTGAATGCATATTCCTTTATGTTTGTATACACGAGTGTCTCTGTTTGTAAGCGAAAATGTGTTTGAAAATGTATGTGAATAGTATATAGTGTGGAAACAGTATAGAAATATTTGCGTCATGTAGATAATTAATTCTTTAAATGTCTTTTCTTTTTCGTTGTTACCTTCTGTACAAATTTTCTAACTATTTTATACAATGTGTATGTGTGTGTTTTCTAGATATCTGGGGGCTGCATTTGCTGTTTAACGATATTTGTAAATTTTTATTATGATTTTTTTATCTTCCACCGAGCGTTGCTCACTTTCAGAGTAATAAATTATTATTATTATTATTTATTATACGCCCATTATTATCATTTCGTAGGATGAAATCAACTCGTTGGTTTCCATAGAGACGTAAAAATGGGACCAACGCCAATAGTTCACAGAGAAGTGTCTATTCCCATGGAAGAGAATTTTGAATAAATGTCCCCTCAATTTTACTGTATCTCAAGTTACAAAGAAAGGAATATTTGTAATATACTTTCATTCAACACAAGAAAGTCAGATAATCGAAACGGTCTTCAAAATTATAACTTATATTTACCAACATCAACTTTTTTAATCTCGTAGGATAAAAACCTGCCTCTACACTCTAGACACCTCGTAAGACGTAGCTTATAACGAAAAGTGCTTAGTGTGAAACATTTATTGAATGTTGAATATATCATTTCACAAAAGAAACGTTTCTTTCAATTTCATACAATAAAAAATGAAATCTCTCCACGATTCTTTAAACTTGTATAATTAATAGAAGTACAATTGTGTTAACTAGTGCACAAACTAATAAATAATTTCCACGCCCACCGTAACACATTTACAAGGATACCCCTAACAATGATGTAAAAACGATTTGTATTTTAATGAGTCTATTATATGTGTCTAGCTGCACGCGTGCGTGTATTTGCGATCCAATGTACGGTCTCGGATGTGTGACCTTCGCCTAATGAAGCGCCCCATCTGATGCGCGTTCCTCTCCCCCTGTGACCCATGGCAATGTCGCGTTGCGCATGTCACTTGTCCCTCGAGGAGATGCCATATAAACAGGCCATATCTCCCCCCCCCCTGCCACACCGTGTTTATCAGAGGGGTAGCGAAGACATCTTGGACATTGCGATACCAAACTATTGTATTGTATCGTATTGTCCCTTCAATAATATAATAACCTAAAATAAAATATGAATATTGTTATGATTTATCAAGGTATTCCAATAGCCTGCTCACTAGAAAAGGAAGGAATAAATTTGAAAAGAATATATAGTTCCTTGAATCAGATTGTAAAGAATCATCACTTAATATGAATAAATAAATAAACTTTATTGTCAAAAAAGCAGTTGCAAACTGCGTTTGACCACGTAGGGGATTATAAACTAAGTTACTCTCCGGAAGCAAGCAAGGGAACATCCCATCAAACCCGATCTAGGACCCGAGGGCAGTGGTGGATTTAATATTTATGATAGAAAATATTTATTAAATACGTACAGTTCTTTATTTATTATCCCAAAATGCAATGTAGCTGTGCAGTAAAAATAACAAAATTATTAATGACGTTCGCGCTCATGAAAAATCCGACACTACATAAAGGAAAACAGGAGAAAAACCAGGGCCTGGATGGGGCTACAGAGATAATGTACACAACCGGGCTAAGGTTACGTACAGTTAGAGATAAACTATTAAAAAACCAAAAAAGGAGAAAAAACAACATGCATGAGAAAAGGAATTTAATCTCTATCTAGAACTATAAATGACGTGATAAGGTATAGTAAGAGAAATTAAAATCACATACATTATCCGAAATCAAATGGAAAACAATATTAATTAGGAGAAACTCTCATCAACTTCTTTTATTAAAATCAGCAAATTCTTCAACACTTTTGTATCCAAACCTATTTATTTATCTTATCCCTTAATATATGCGAAGTTTAGACCGTTATTGTCCACAGTACCGTGGTGTGTATATTTGAAGAAAAAAAATCACATTATTAAAATGGAATCAATAAAAAGGAGCCAGAGACAAAACAAAGAAATTATACAAAAGGAGACGAGGGAACCGATGAATCCATGAGAAGAGGGAGTAATATACGAGACTATAGAAAGACCAATAACTTTTGCATATCGCTTTGGTCCGAGGGGATAACCAAAAGTCGAGACGTTTCGACATCTAGTTCCTAAAATTAATATTTATATCTTGAACTCTGGTTATGTTGTGCAGAAAAAAGTTTAAAATATATCAGAGAAAGGCGATTTGAACTTCTGTTTTAAAAATATTATGCGTTGTCCTCGCATAATTATATTATTTCTCGTTGAAGTCATACAATATTCGATAACATCCGCAAAAGTATTTTGATTTCATTTGCTTCCCTCATATTGGGACATTTCAATAAATAGCCATGTCCATTATCCAAACACTGAAAATGAAGATAATATCATTAGTTTTCCGGCTCCATTTTCATGTACCATTGCAGTAACCCTGTCCTTTCTATTCCAACGTTGAAGGCCTATGAACATTTAATACACTATAGAAGAGTAAANACCCTGTCCTTTCTATTCCAACGTTGAAGGCCTATGAACATTTAATACACTATAGAAGAGTAAAAGAAACAAATATGGACTAAACATTGTAGACGAAGAGAGGAAATGATGTCTTACAAACCAAAATATCCAGTAAATTAGTTTATTGTCCTTCACGTGGTCATACGCAGTTCGTACTGATTTTCTTACAGTAAATTTTTTTATTATATTATTTATTTAATCAGAAAACTTTTCTTCGTTTCCTGGCAAATGTTAACAAAATAATTTTTACAAACATATAATAGTTTCAATTGATTTAATGGCTTATGAATGAGAATTGTGTTCATATCTTTACAAACAATGGACTTGCATTCCCGTTATAAACTTGAAATTGTTATTTACTCCGAATCCAAAATCCTTTAATCCTATTACCACACAGCGATATATAGCAATCGAAATTGTTTAAATAAAAGGTGACGTGAATGCACTCTATAAACCGAAAAGCGTGATCCGTCTTTGAGAGCATCGTTCATTTCACTGATTCGGTCATTGGGATAAATCATACTAGCAGTAAATAACCCGCACCTCGGACGTCATTCGTCGTCGGTGCGCGGCGCGGCGGCCGGCTGTTCGCAGTTGCGGTTGCCTTGGAAACCAACGGTTGGCTCCTGGCTGTGACAAGCTGAACGTCGACAGCGGATGCGCATATGAAAAACGTGAGCATCGCACGTGCTCTGGCCGCGGCGATCGTGACTCGCGTGACGATGGCCGTGATATACCGCCTCCAACGATGACGCATCCAGGAGTGCAGTGGAATGGAGTGACGAAAGCCATCTTCAACAGCGGCCTCCGTCCCGTTGGAGGAAATGGACGTTGAGAGGATTCGCTAGAGACATTTTGGGAGGTTCAGAAGACAAGACTGCATCTAAAAGTGTCTCCTGGAGTTTTGTCACGACTGGGTGAGGAAATTTTATCACTTATTGGCGACGGACATATATCGTACGAACATATGTGGGATTAGTATTGACTACATTCTCACCAACTATCATATTCCAGTTTAAATATTTACGACGACCTTGTCAGTGAGCTCGTAAGGTCGTTCAAACTGGAGTATTAAGGTTCATTTCCCGATTTCTGGTGGTAAAAGAACTGTTTATCAGCGAGAAAAAGAGAGTTATGTTGAATAATATTAATAATAATAATAGTAATTTATTAATCAAGTGAGCAATGCTCGGTGGCAGATAGAAAAGAAGACACAATAAAAGTATACACAATACAATAAGAAATTAAATAACAAATCTCCGCCCAAATATTTATGAAATACACACATAAACGGTATAAATACTTAAAAAATTGGTACACAAGGTACAAACTAGAAAGAAATTATATTTACGAAACTAATTATCTAAATGAGGTTCATATGCGTGTATATTTACATACGTACACACATACATTTTCGCTTACAAACAGATACAGACACACACTCATACGTACAAGCATGCTTCAATATACACACGTACTCTATCATTGCTCGTACCATACCCTAAAGAATCGCATACAAAAAAAATTCATAGAAAAATAAATGCACGAGAAATCAGAAAATTATGAAGAGGAGATCGGAAATATGAAGAAAACCATGAAATGTTTGTGGTAGAATACATTGCAAGAAAATGAAAATGACCTTACAGAACAACTAAACAGTTGGGGCAGGGTACACGAAGGATAATCGAAATGTAGGGAAAAAATTGTCACATGAAAAGTTATGACGTTGGAAATATTGTCATTGATGTACAACAACGTAAAATGGTTTTTTATTTTTGATGCGATTACATGACACAAATTTTGGTAAAACAGTTTCGTAAATATTCATTACTGACCAAAACGTGAAATCGTTCAGACATCAATAATTTTTACGTTTTGGAAAGAATGTTGATTATCATAATCTGTTACCCCATTCATTCAAGAGTTCAATCGAAATAGATCAAAGCATAAGAAGAGAAAAGGGATGCTTTCTCTAACAAAGTGAAATAAATAAAGAGAAACGTTATAAGTTATATAACATGACAAAAAGCAAACACGAAAAGGAATTAAAGGGTAACACGCAACAGTATACAAAACGAAAATACACAAATATAAATATTTAGCTTTGTACGTCATTTTTTTAAATAAATAAAAACTTGAGTCCACGCCACTAGATTAATGTAGCTAGTAAGAGATATTTTTCCATCCATATTATTGCAGCCTTTAACTCTGCACGTATTTATTAATCTGCAATACATGTAATACAAAGTAAATTTTAAAATGGAAATGTCATTAAATTAGGAATTAAAAGCTATTCCTGTGAAGTAAATTCACTTTGGCAGGTGGTTTTGTCGATGTTATGTTTTCCCAAACTCATGTAATTAGTATGAAACTAATAGTGTTCTGGGTTTTACATTTTACTATGAAAAACAATGAATTGACACAACAGAATGTACAACGAATATAATTATAATACGCAGATTTAAATTCTATTATAATTAGTATTTTTGATGAACGAAACTCCATAGGTGTCGAAGAAATATTCATTATTTGTGATGAGAATTCACAAGTAAAATATATGACCCTTCATAAACATTAAACTTCGTTAAAAAAGTAGTTACAATTTACATGACCATGTGGAGATCAATAAACTAATTTACTCTCCGGAAGTAAGCAAGGGACCATCCCATCAACTCCGACCAAGGACCCTAAGGCAGAGGCGGATAAAAAAATTTCAGCTAACTCCTAACAATAAAAATAGTTCGGCACGTGTTATAGTATTAACATAATACCATCAATCATATAGGTTTCTCCGTGCCTTTATAGACAGTAAAAACAACAGAAATCCACATTTAAAAATACATCTTTTCATTATTTCTTCATTATGAAAACTGTTAGGGTTGACATTGATAACGTTTCGAGACTACAATTCCGGTCTCCTCTTCAGGTCCGTCCAGTTTTTGATACCTCTCACATTTTCTAAACTTCATTCTTGGTGAACTTCAAATTCAAACGTCATATACATTACATAAAACCATTTTACACAATCACATGTATTACATAGTACACGATATCATTTGCAACTTCTATAAAGCCACGGTGAAACCTATATGATGTAGTAAAGAGACAGTCAGAGAAAGTNTTGATAACGTTTCGAGACTACAATTCCGGTCTCCTCTTCAGGTCCGTCCAGTTTTTGATACCTCTCACATTTTCTAAACTTCATTCTTCGTGAACATCAAATTCAAACGTCATATACATTACATAAAACCATTTTACACAATCACATGTATTACATAGTTCACGATATCATTTGCAACTTCTATAAAGCCACGGTGAAACCTATATGATGTAGTAAAGAGACAGTCAGAGAAAGTATGATTAAGTACATATTAATAATACCACCAAATTTTGTATTTAATAAAACACAAAACAAGTAATTTCACGAGTACTTATTATCAAACTATAGATTATTCGCAAAGTATTGCTGATACATTGTATCTATTAAATAACACTAAATTCGAGATTTGTTATTTCAATAGGTAGCGCCACTAGTTAAGAACCTAGCGAGTCTGTACAAAAAGTCCGCCTCTACCCGAAGGAAAACCGGAGAAAAACTCGGACCAGAATGGGGCTACATAATAAATGCACACAACCGCGCCAAAGTTGTGTTAACACACTCATATGAAGGTTAACACACATTATTTTGGTAAAGTAGGACTATGGAAATTAAATCGATTCTCCAGAAGATGGGTAATAAACGTGTTCTGTCCTTACTACTGTTCTCATCAGTCATTTATTATTTCCTCGAAGTATCTTTTCCATTGTTTCGTACTTTTCATTTGTTCTTTCAGGTCCTCCGTCTCTTTCGTCTGTGTGTGTGATTTCTCCTTCTGTATCTCTATTCGCGGCTTCCATCCTTTATCACAGAGGCAATCTATGTCGCTCCTTCGGCGCTTACTGAAGTTCGCCTTGACTCCGCTCTGCTGCGTATATTCACAACTTTCTCCTGAATCCATCTCCGCTGGTGTCAGACACTGCGAGAACATCGGACACTAACTTCTTCTGACAACTGCTTTTCTTCGCTTCAAACTCACCCAGTGCGTAAAGACGGACACAAAAGGAGAATACAACTAGAGATATTTTGTTTTCGCGACTTCTACGTTTACTTTGGCAGCCTTTTTGGCGCTCAATGCTACCAACTTACAGGCTACAACCATAAGAAAGATATACCCCAAGTCGTTGTAGCTTTGCCGAAAATTATGTCTAACACGAATTTCCACCTGTAAAGAATTCAAGTTATATCCAAATAAATATTAATAGTAGTCAGAAAAGCGACTATTTTTTTATTAAAAAATACTACTTAATAACAAAAAACTAAGACAGGGTAATATTTGTTTCACACGTTCAAAGCAAAAAGAACACAATAGCACGGAATTGAATTGGTTCGAGGTTGGTGGTGGATTTAAGTTTTCAGAAATTCAAACGTCCTGCAAACATAACGCGAGGTACAAATATTATTACTCTTATGGGTGACGGGGAAGTAAGAGCGTCGGCTAAACTGATTACCTGCTCAGTACCATCAAGCCAATTAAACTGACAATAAATAAATAAATAAATTAATAATGTATCATCAAGAGAGCTGTTACAAATTGCCTATGACCACGTTATAAATAATAAAGTAATTTACAGCGACTAATAAACTAATAAACACAAAGCGTTTCCCTTCCTGTTTCTTTTTCGTTAGTTAAATTTTCTCGAAGCAAAGAAACGTGGCTTCAAGTGTGCAAAGGTACAACAAGGCGTTACTTGAAAAACCGATTATACATCAATAATATTTTCGATGAAAAATGCTCCACCATACCACAATGTGATATAAATTTAGTAATAAAAAATCATAAATGTAATAAATTTGCCAAAACAACGTGTCAATTGCGAGTAGTTTAAAATGTAAATAACCTAATTAAGAAAAACGAAGTTTCTAATTAAATTTCTTTCATTTCAAATTGCACGCAATGGACACGTACTACGGTCATCATAGAATTCCTCTACACATATTTCTGTCGCGTACAAAATACCGTTTATTTTTTAAAAAGAATCATTCATTTTGAATACCGAATTATTTGGAGAATTTTAGACCCAATACACTAATTACGACATAAATTAAAACGCAAATAACTTCATACATGAACGGTGATAATTATTCGTCTAAATATTATATATATATATATATATATATATATATATATATATATATATATATATATATATATATNCACGATTCAATCTGTCTCTTATACACATCTAGATGTGTATAAGAGACAGTATATATATATATATATATATATATATATAAAACTTTAAAGGAGTAGCATAAGAAATGCATGAACAAAAATTGAAATGTAAAGTAACACCAAGTTTATTCAAATGTATTTTAATGAATGTATTTATACCGAATATTTTTAACAGAAAATGTCTAAAAAGTATGTGAAAACATTAAAGGCTAGAAAACATTCCTACTATATAGAATATACATAAATGTTCATGTAAAGGTGTCGGAGGCCTACATGATTAGACGAATACAAAACAAATATTTTATAGCGTACGACAGCTGGAGTTCGTTGTCCCTCCGATGGTTCAAGGAGGTCAACAGACTGCAGAAGTAGTTACTGCAGAAGTAGATGCTTTCTCCCCCTCCATTTTAATAACGCGAAAATGTTTCTTACGAAATCTATGCGGTACACTTCAGGGTAGAGATAACATGTTTGTGTGACGGGCTAGACATGAATAAGGCAGAATTGGTACTTAATGTAGAAATATTTACTTTAAGAACACCCAGATGGCTACGAATTATTTGTAACGTTTGGATTTTCATAAACCGGATCGAAGGTTAATCCCACGCACTTCGGTGAAAATTGGCCTCCCTACTTCCATCAAATACGCTACCAAGTCACTCGTCAGTGTGTCGTACCTGCGTATCATCTCAGAACCAAGTATAGCTATGATGCTAATGCAGTTCTCGTGTATGCGGGGAAGTTGCCTGCGCTATGTTGCGGATAATGCCGCGCAGACGTGTCGGAGCGAGTTGAAGTTCGTGTCCGGTAGAAGGCCGTCGAGATTCGAGGAGGAACGTCATGCGCGAGCAACTTTCTACTGGTGCAGAAAACGTCTACGTATTGCAAGAGAAATTGAAGAGATAGTAATTAGAGGAAACTAGAAACGAATAAAGTAATGAGGGGATGGAGGTGAAATAAGTCTTTAGTATATTTAATTTGCATTCAATCATAGTTTAGTAGCAAAGGAAATAACTGCGTCTACGTAAATTTGAATGAGAACCCTCCCATACGAAACCATCTTTAAATGATTCCTTTCTCCATTGCACTTATGAATGGGAAATGTAGCGCATAGTTGAAGCTTATCAACATGGGGCGATAGGAGGTAGGAGATGGGTGGTAAGCCTGTTGGTTAACGGGGTTTACCAATCACGTGTTCCATGCGGAGGTATTAGTAGTAGTAGTTAGTAATACTAAGAGATAGTATGGTAGGAGATGGAGAGAGAGAAAGGAGGGTTAGTTTTTTAATTCTCACAGCTATATGAACTTGTATTTTATGTACGGCCCTTAAAGATAAACAATTCTAGATTAACATCACCGCCAGAACACTTCAGGAAAAATTCACATGCGTCTCTAAAGCACATAATCCTTTGTTTTAACACATTTTTATGTTATACAACCTAAAAATTCTTTTCAAATTGTTGGAGATATAACGGCACTTAGGTTTGGGAAGAGGTTCTACAGCTACAGTACAGTTTCTACAACGTAATTTCTCATTACAACTTATAAACAGTGGAGTTGGCTAAGAATGCAAGAAGGGTGAACTACGCAAGAGCTCGTTTCTTTGTGGAGAGAACAGTGTTGGAACAACGCAGAGAAGAGTAGTTGGGAAGAAACGTGGTTAAGTAATTAAATAAGACTAGCAAGATAAATACGAATTCTGTTTGCAATGCATTTAAACATTTATTAACACCCACGACACAAAACAAATAATTTTGTTTACATTCTGTAAAAATGTTGAATTTAATATTCATAGTATTATCTAAAGATTCTACTTTCTGAAAAATTTTAATATTTTTATCTATAGGAGAGACTTAACATAGCATGTTAATGAACGACATGTGTCATTGACAGTTGCATTAACCGATTTTATGTCATTAAACACCCACGCACTTCCACATTAACTCTTCTTGAAGAAAAATGAAAACGCAATTCTTATTGAAACATCTATCATCGATCTGATATAAAGTAAGCGTATTCAAAAGTATTAATAAAATGCTTAATTAGTCATTGGGAAGGTTAAGTACGAGAACATTTTAACTGCGAACCTCTCGAGATGAGTATGTTCTCTAAATATTACTCATACCTATCTTCAAATTCCGTGTGATTTAATGAAACTTACTCTGGCTACCTAGCGAAACCGTAACTCAAGGACACACACTACGGGTTAGTTTGAGTGAATACAGAGTCGCTACAGGCAGCTTGTCTGAAGCTCCGCATTGCTTCGTTACTAGCATCCCTCGTTTTTGCTTTACAAACTATGTCAGGAATAAATTTTTCCGTATTGGTTCAATGCTCTTCAAATGCATGAGGAAAGTTTCCTTTGAGGAAGTAGATGAAATTTTTATTCAACGTTCCGTAGAATAACAAGCAACCGTGTTAAATGTTTTTCGATATTATCAAACACAACGTCAAACTCTGTTCTATATCTAACTATAAGTGCGTCTAAGCTATATCATTCATACGTATCTTAAGTTTTCGAAAGGACACATTTCATGCTAACCAAAACATATTGGTCTCATTAAATTACTTAAGCATTGTTTTCAATATGTAAATCGTGTAACATACAAGAGTATCACCATATTGCATATCTTAAAATGTTAAGTTATCTACCTTAACTTCACATATTTCATTTTATTCTTGTAGTATTAATAATAATGTACAACATACACAATACGGCATATAATTCGAATGATATACGTGTAATGGATATTGTGTATATATTGCGAAGGATAATAGATATTCGAATTATTAGAGAACATCTGTAAGATACCTGAAGATGTTCCAGAGAGACATCCACCGGTCGGGGTTCGAAGATACCCCGAGGCAATTCTTCGCCATTTTCTTACAAAACGCTTTAGGACGCATGGAGATTTCAGAGTCAGCAGTAACAAGCACACAGGTGACATTAGAATTCCACACAACACTGATTTCCAGAGATTCACAACACACCCACATTGTCGCATGAGACATAGCGAATCGCATGGAACGGACACAAACGGACCTTTAGGACAGTGGCGAGTAGAGCTCACAATCAGACGAACGTATACGAACAAGCACCATTCAGCGACTACGGTTGGCCCCACTGCAGAAAGGTCCGCTAGAGTGCGTTCAGATAGCGTTCCTTTACGTGTCATCCACGTCTGGTCAGGGAATTGTGCTTTGCTTAAATTTCGGAGCTCACTCTCCATTTCAGAGCAAGAACACAACGTAAGCTTCCTAAACCTATTCTACTACTGCTACTATTATTATTATTATTATTTGGCCAACATTGGACCACTTTAGTCAATGTATGAGTTAGGTTCTTCTCGTCTTCTGTTTTTTGTTGGCCCAATAATTCTTCATTCTTTCAGATCATGGTTTTCTTTCTTCTTCTGAAATCACTCTTCCCAATCTCTGATTATTAATTTTTATTGGTAGGATGGTTTGTTTATCTTGCAGTATCTTGAGTGTACCTTTCAAATCTTCATGCCTTTCAAATCTTCTACTGTAATCTTTAATTTATTCATGTCCTCCCTGATCTCTGTGATCCATCTAATGTTGGTCTTGCTACTCCATAACTTCTCTATTATTCTCTTGCTAATTATATTTTCTGGTGTCCTCAATAAGTGTCCTCAGAAAAATTCTTTTATTTTTAATCGTACTTGTCACTGGTTCTATTTCTTTGTAAACTGTTTCATTCGAAGCTAGCCTCCAAACTCCATCTTTCTAAACCTATACCAATAAATCATCGAACTAAATCATCAAAATAAACCATCAAACTAAATCTATACTAATAAATAGAAAAGTAATAATTGTAAAACAAATAATAAAACTGGTGCAAATAACTTTATTGATAGAAAAATGTGAATTATCTTTAAAATATGGCATCATCTGCCGGGGTGTGGTACCTACGCAACGCTTTGCGGCGAGGCGCTCACTTTGGAAACCACTGGTATATATTCTCCATGAACACAACTAAATTACTGAACGTTGAAACTGACAAGGAAATGGGTTGCGGTGAGTCAATGAACAAGTACAGCAAAGCAGTTCAGTGTCGGTTCTGCCAATACAATCGGACATTTTTAAAATTACTCGTAGGTCCGTGCGAAGAAGTACGCAAAACTCAGTTGGAAAGAAATGGTTTTGTAGAAAAATTAATAAAAATAATTTTGTGTTCAGTAGTGATCATTTGTTACACAGTATAGCAGTGATGTTGTAGATTCTTTGTGATCCTAATTATGAGTCACGTAATTCGAAATAGAAAAGAAATGAAGGTAGGAGAAAACAATTTACAAAACCTCTTCAAATGAAATATACTATCCTCTTGAAACACACAATAAAAGGTTATGAATGTGTTAAACAATCTTTCGACGCAATGTTTATGGTAATCTTCTCTTTTCACATTTTCGTACATAGAAATACACGAAAAGTTCTTTTCTCTTGAGCGAAAGTTAAAACGATTGTAACTTAACGGTGAGCTTTGTCATGAAATGTTGGTATCTCTGATTATGAAATTGGGTGAAATAAAACAATTTTAATTCAACGTCTATTTGACAACAAACAATACAAATCGGCGAAATATAATATTACAATCAGAGAGTAGACCAGAATATTATATTCGGATCCTTCATACATTTTTATAAATTATGTCACGTTCTTGGAGGGGAGGTGGGGCGGGCGAAAGGTGACGGTTCGTGATGAGGGGGACCAGCGGATTCAAGAAAGCGTGTTGTTACATTTGGTTCATCATAAATGTTGAAAATTGTCCCATTTGAGGCAAATTTTCTCTTACACTTTGGATGAAAACAAAAGTCTTAGATTCCCTTACGCACTATAATGTCTCCGAGGGACATTTATAATCCTCGTAAGTATTTATATTATTATATTGTCTCCTTTAATTGCTGTTTTTCACGTCAATATGAGACGAGGCAAACTGTTTTGTGATGTAACGTTATGGGGGGGGGGTGACTCCTCCAAACTCGCGTGACGTAATTAATGAACAATCCCATTTATCTTAAATCTAATATCTTAATGGTGACTCGGGGAAAAGAGATAATTAAGAATAACAAAATATATAGGATTAATGTTGACATACACCTTGTTATAGTGAAAATATTTGTACATATAATACTCTAATGTTTGCTTTTACCATTAATGTTATCTCCGAAATTTTTTAAAATTTAATGTTCGTATCATGTATTCGTTTAAAGAGAAAGTGTACCATTTATTTTGAGCTTGCCAATTGTAGCACAATGTCGCATGAATACATGACTCATCGTAATTGCGAGACACAAACAATGGACGTGCGCATCTAGAACGCCACGTAATCTGATTTTTTAAGACGGGGAACCGTTAAGATTCGGATCCCTAACCTCTCCAATGGTTCCAAGTAGCCTTGAGTAACTGTTGCACTACACGGAGTAGACAACACGTTGATGTAATAAGAATAGGAGGACGTTTTTAAAAAAACTCATCCAATTAATTCAAAAATAGTCTAAGAATCGTGTAACAAAATCTTAAGTTATTGGATTTGTTGCGAAACTAAAATATATATATTTTATATTCATTCGGGCAAGATTGATTTGACACTCATTCAAGTATTTTTCCTTACGCAAATTTTATATTGTTTATTTGTGAATGAGAGTGACGTAGTATCCAGCAATACACTAACAAGGTGAGACGAGGTTCCGTTGCTGGGATTGGTCGACTACAGAGTGCTCACGGAGCAGGTGCACGGTAAGTTGCATTCTTTAATAAATACAGACTACTGCATTTGTTTACCGACAACTTAAAGGTGAACGAACTGATATTCGAAACCTGAGAAATTGAAGGTGTAAATGCTACGAAAGAAAACTGGGTTCAAATAATGTTGAACTGAAAAGGATTCTGAGATGACGCCAATAGACGAGAGAACTTAAATCAATGAGAAATTATAATGTTAATAGTTGAAATTAAATTGTATAAAAGTGCATGTTTAAAATGTATGAAAAATTCCACAATTATTGCAATGAACTTAAATTTTAAAAACCTTAGATAGAATCAAGTATGCCCTGATAGAAATTGAACTGTAATTTTAGTTATTTAGCTGTTCCAAGCACTAATAATATTCTTAAAGTTTTCCTACTACTTCAATGACTTATCGAAGTAAGTCCATACATTGATTAGAGCAGTTAAAATTGTAACATCATACTAACTTTGCCCCCAATCCTGATAAACCATTTTACTCACAATAAATAATCTCATTATGTTCCACAATTAATTCAAAGTTGACCTGACTTAAAAGATCGCACCACATATTTAATCCATATGGTAAGAGATCTCTTATTCCCTATCTCCGCTTTTATGTTCAGAATTGGCAATTAATGTAACAGTATGGTGAATTTAATACGGGAGGAGATGGGAGCAGACCGCGATAACCTGGTGACCTCTTCAGTCCCTCGCAAATTTCACGAGGATCAACTGAAGCTTGGTTCGCATTTCCCAGAAGGCAATGCGCTCCAAAAGCTGCCATACGGTTCAGCGTCTCGCTTCTGCTCAGGGCGCGTTCATGGGAGGCTTTGATCCTCTACGGACAGATATTAAAATGGAAGATTATTTGAAGTTTTGCAAGGAAATTATAAAATACAAGCAGATCTTGTGACATTATTCTCGTCTAAAATAATGATTAACTGAAATTACTGAACCAACCTGTTTTATTATTTGTGTCACAACGTTTCAGCAGTATATTGCTGTCACAGTAAGGTGAACGTATTTTTGAACATAGAAACAAATTTGATTGATTTATCTTGGTAACAAGTTGAAAAACAAATTAACCAAGTGTACAAATAATACAATGACATAGAAAAATAAATAATTTGAAAACAAAAACCATCAAAGCAGAAAAATCATTGTAAACAACTATACATTTTGGAAAAGTTGTCAGTGTTTACACTGATTTCTCTGCTGTGATGGTTTTTGTTTTCAAATTATTTATTTTTCTATGTCATTGTTTTATTTGTACATTTGGTTAATTTGTTTTTCAATGATCCTAATTTTCTACAATCCTAATGAAATAACCATATATTTGCGCGTACAAGACGAGCTTCCGATAAAAAGAGGTATATATTTTCGTCAAAGTTTAATAGTTTTATCATATATCTATCTCATTAGACGATCCCCAAATTATCAACGGTCTATGGAGCCAAAATGAGAGAGATTTCTAATTCTGCGAATGGCGCTGAGGACGATTTGTTATGATATACTGATGACGAGGGCGCCATCGACTCGATAGGACGAAACTGAAGATATACTTGAGGGACTATTTCTCTTAGATAAAGAGAGTGAGAAATTTGCAGGATTTTAAGTACATTGGCAAGTGATTTGTTTTGTTATAATGGTTATAATATAAATATTTTTTAATTTTCTTTTTGATATCTGTCCTATAAGACAACCCCGGGCCTAATTTTATCATTCAACCATCGACTTATATGCGGAAATATACGGTAATCTACAATGGTCGAGAAATATAATGAATTTACTATAAACAAATTTATTTATCACTTCGTGTAGAGAGTCGTAACTTCNACAAATTTATTTATCACTTCGTGTAGAGAGTCGTAACTTCTAAAGAGTTTATCATCAACCTCCTTTCTCTTCATCAGTTTTTCTCGTATTTTCTTTTTTATTGACACTGTTTCGTCTCATCTCCATAGCTGCGGCACGCCCTTTTGCCAAATTATGTGTTTCGATCAATTGTTGCCAAAGTTTCGTTCGCTTCATTTCCGCCGCTTCAATTCGCAGAAGCGCGCACCGGCGTCTGTTTCGCTCATGGGACGTTTTCCTCGAACGTCTTCTGACTTCTGAAGAAGAGATCGTGGCGACGATTTCAGGGTTATTGCCAAACAAAGTGATTGCCTCGACATGGAATGGAGGGGAACGAAGACATGGGAAATAAAATTGAGATGAAAAGAGAAAATAGAGAGTGCGGAGGATAGTAAAAAAGTCGAATGTAGGAGACAATTGGAGGATGATTGGGATGGGAATGCAAACTTTCTTTGAAGTAATCAAGAAGACTGCACGCAGTCGAAGTTTTTGAATGATCGGAAACGTTGGAACCCATTCTTAGTCGTCAGCGCTAGTAGGAGAATTTATTGTAATTAATTTGACTCGTCAAGCTTAATTTTCGACTTTGATATAATGACAGTTTTGAATAGAATTATTCCTTACAAACACATCCTCAAAATATTACGACCATCTGACGATTCAAAATGTTTAAAAATTTAATTTTCACGTTAGTTGGTATTATAATGAAATATAATGAAATCATCAATGTTTCTTTTTGTAATCAACACTTATTTTCTGTCAAGAAATTGAAGAATTATTTCTCCGTGATCTAAATACAAATGAATTCTGCTCTAAAAACCTTCCAGTGAATTTTTTTTTTTTGCAAGAATAAAATTAAAAACTACGGTCTTTAAAAATGTAATGAAATTTAACAATAATTCTGAATGACAGTGTAAAAAATGAACATGTGTGCCAAATTTTAAAAAATGGTTACTGAAAGAATAAATATTTACTTGAAATGATTATTAGCATTTTTATTTAAATCCCCCACCACCCCAAAAAAAGTTTGAAACAAATAGACACGTTTGTTTCATGCGCAGTGTCACGTGTCAGTGTGACTGTTTGGACGAGAAAGTTCAAAATGTCTCTCGAGTGTAGTGTGAACGTGATCGATAGTCAGTACAGATATTGTAAGGATATTGTACTTTTTTCTTCAACTAATTAAACACATACACATCTTTCCACTGAATTACCTAATCTTAATTAATTAAAAGGCGATGCCATAAATTAGTTACAATAATCGCCGCAAGGCAGCACTGATGACAGAGTGGTTACAAATTAACGACGTCTTTCGTTCACCCGATGAGGCAGTGCAATGTCTTTGGAAGTAAGATTCATGTGACAAAGGAAGGTACCAAGGAGAAAAGGAGCAAGGAGAGTGGAGGAGCAGTGGTGAGAATTCTCCGAAACACCCACTATCTTCATCAGCGATGCGCTTGGTCTCGGAAACTCAACGCGGGACACGTGTTCAGAATACAGGACGAAAGTTGAGAAAACTTCGCGTGAAAAAGCGCACGAAAAATTCTAAGGGATATTCTAAGGAAAATGCACACACTTTTGTTCCAAAGAGAACTTTCTAATAAAAAGGAGACACGCGTTGTATCGTTGAGAGTAAATGAAACGCATTTACGTCTAATAAAACCCACAGAGCAATTTTTGGTATCTTTACTTCTGAATTCAAACTCAGGTATATCAAAAAAAAACATTAATCGTATCTTTTTTTTCCACCCAAAGAAATACGACTGTGGCCGGAGTAGAGATGTGCCATGGTATTAGATTACCAGTCCTGACAAGGAAAATTTGATATGAAAAATAACAAATATTCTATGCATATTTATAAACAATAGTAGCGCGTAAGCATTCGTGATACGCTCAACCCAGAGGAATTATTCAAAGATACCAAAGGGAAAGACACTGAAATCCGTGAGTGATAAATAAGACTTTAATAAGAAATTTAAATTTAGTATTCTGCACTAATGAAATCGTTAATGTATGACTTCTTGGCCATGTTGGAAAGTTTAAATTGATGTATACTGGCGATGCAAGAAAAATATACACATCACAAAATAGACGTGAGAAAAATGTGTGTTCTCGACTAGTATTGAACAAAATTACCAATATTTATAGTGAGGTCGAAAATATTGTGGGGAATGACACGACGATATAGATATGATATTTTAAAAAATATATCGGACCTCACGGTGTGAGGAGTCTGTAATTTAAAAGTATTGATATTTCGGGACAAAGTATGACTTTTCTCTTTTCGAAAACTTCGGTGTAACGGTTCCACGAGAAGATACCACTTCGCTAATGGCAGCAATTTTTATGAAAATCGAATCCTTCCAGGAGAGAAACTTGAGGAGAACACGGCGCCTACTTTGGAAGTAACCGCAGTTCAATTCGAATAAAAACTGATTCGCGCGGAGCCAGAGAGGACTCTGTTGGAGTGGCGTAGGAGGTCCCGATAACCTCACGCATTGGAAAGCGATATGCCGCTCCCTCCAGCCAATGGGAAGGAAGCGGGGAGTCGTGAGACNGGGGGGGGGGGGGGGAAAGAGTGCTTACCCTGGTTCTGATGCGTCCTCCCCTGTGATTGCAGACAGCTACTGCGGTTTCTGACTCGTTTGCACACTCGGAAGTGACACTTCAGTCGGGTAAAATATGGAACTAACGTAGCCTGTTATACCTGTTATGCATTTGACAAAACTCACGCAAATCAGTTCTACTATTATAAATGTAAGGTTGCACTTATACTCAAAGGCAGTTAACTTTAACTAAAATAATGCAATGTGTCTGGCTCTCTAACACAAGTTGCAACCCTCCGACAATTTAATTAATATGCGAATAAATATTAATAGTGGTCACAAAAGCGAATACTTTCTGTAAAAACTCAAGTTTATAACACAAAATAATATTCCTTCGACACGCTCCATGCAGAAGCAACAAGAGCAAGTAGCGAAACAAGAGCAAGTGGTGAATTGAGTTGATGGGCGACGTTGGCGATACATTTGGGTTAAATGAAATTCGGAAGAACTGCCAAAATAACGCGAGGAACACACATCATTATCCTTAGGCACGATTATCGTCATTTCAATTATGAGGCGAAAAAACACGTCTCAATTATTTCACTGATCTTGATGACGTGGCCAAGAGATCTTCACGATATGTTGTTACTAATTTAACATTTCAATTTTAATTAAATATTTATAATTATTAATTTTAATTAATATTAATTAATAACTATTGTAATTCGAGAAAACAGATGGCGACGAAAAATACAGATATTTATATTGACTGAAGAATGTGTCATCGGTCGATACATTGTCGGAAGGATTCGCGCTGGGATTTAAAATTTAAGAACTGGAGATATGCCATTGCTTCAGGGCTAGGTTTCTATTTACCATTTTATTTGTGCAGTGAAATTTGATCAGGTTGTAATCATAAATTTTCTGAAATGTCTCTATTTAATTAGTTCACAAAACCAAGAAAAATAAATTGATAACCTATTCCATGTAGTTCAGTGCTGACAATCAAAGTGAGTGTATAAGTATTAGAACTATAAAAATTATACATAGTTTTTTGTGATGAAGAAATGATACTGTTTAGTAAGGATTTGTGTAATTGTTACGTTTAAGTTATATTATGTAGGAATGTATTTAATTATAAGACATCTCGTATGTAACTGGATCATGTAACCCCTAGGGATTGAAGGAAGTATTTATGCCACTGTCTAGACTTCCATATCTATGTAATAAACCTGATATTATCTATGTAACGTCCCCCCAAAACAGGGTCAAAAGTTTAAGATAGGGGAGTAGCTGGCGATGACGTTCTCCTCTAAAGAGACAAAATCTATCTCATAAAATATATAAATAAACTCGTAAGCGAATTTTAAAACTTGTTACTAAATTAGAACTTTGCTCGATAGTGCAGCTGGCTGACATTAGGAGTCAAGACTTCCTAGCCCTACTCTATATAAGCAACCGCCCACTTACTTGAAATTACTTCTCTCTGACTTTCGGTAGAGGATGTCACTCTGTCCGTCAGGATAACTTTGTTTATTTTAATAAACATATTTACTCTTCGTGGACTTGGTCATTCTGCGGGAGCGGCAGCGAAAATTCCACTCCTTGGGTTCAGACTTAGCTCTGCCCCGACATCCCCGGGTCCGACCCCCGTCGGGCAAACTCATTACACTTTGTATTCTTTTAACATTTTGTTCCCGTGAAAGTAAATAGATAAGAAGTCCTCATTATTTAATAATTTGTGTTTCATAATATTATAACGTAAATCAAAAGAAATTCATTTGGGGATTTGATTAAAAGTCAATAAATTTACTTATACATATAAATTTAATAAAACTTAATACAAAAGTAATACATAATATCTCATACGAAAACCATACGCACAATAAAAAATTCAAACTTACGTTACTAATATGAAAAAAAATTGTCTTGCCAGAAATACACAATAAAATTGTCTAGCAATGAATGATATTTAGGAGTAAACATTCTGATATTTATTAACTTTTAAAGCATTCTTATCGGTTATATTGATATATACTGGAAACAATCTATGGCTCGACGGACAACAAACCTTACTTGAGCTTAATACCTCCCAGTACAAGTTGAAGCGTACGAAGCCATGCGCTGCGGGGACGGTGAGAAGACATATCGACAGACCTCTGGAACGAACCTCCTCAAATAGATGTTTGCATAATCCGCACGCCTTCGGATCAAGACAAATAGATGCATCAGAACACGCGATTGCTACTACTGCTTTCAATTCGTCTACCCACGCTGAGAGATACTTTTACACTGCAAAAGACGTGTAATGCTTAAGAGGCAAGTCGTTATGCAACTGTGTTTAGGTATTGTCTCTTTTAAATATCTCTTCCTTGTACAGTCTTTGTGACCTGACCGTTGGTTTTCCGTGGTTCCCAACGGTGCTCAATGAATTAGTCAGTTGCACCTATTTAATATTTAAGAAACGATTACAATATTCCAAAAGTTTATATTATTACAATAATTAATTTTCTACCCATGCATAACTAAATTTACTATTACGGCAGCAGGAAATAAAAATTTCAATCTTCTTGTGTAAAGTGTAGACGCAACTGAACAATTCATTGAGAGTGAATACCAGGGCATGTAACGCGTAGCCCACGGCATGAAAGGGCTTAAGAAGGCAAAGGGGCTAAAACCTAGCCACAAGTAATTTAAAATGTAAATATTGTAAATAAAATGTCGTATTGAATTGAATGTTTAGGTGAACAATGTTTTGGAAGAATCGACAAACCCTACGTAAATATTATTTTCAAAGATACAATAAATTTTAAAATTAAATCGAATCCTCCAACAATTATCGCTAGTAGGCGCTTGTGAAGGTTTCGCACATGTCCTACAACTACCTAGCACAGATCGCAGTATCGTGAAAGCAGTAAATTGCATATACGAAGGATATCCACTATTTAGTGTTTCAGATATAAGTAATTACACATAAAATACTTAATAATACATGGAAAGACAAGGAAAGAAACACCAACCCAGGACTTCATTTTCAAGGTAAAAATACGCAATGAAATACGGTGGATTTTCTTCTACGGTGAACTAGTCACGGGAACAGTCATCTGGAGGTAGTTTATGGATTAAATACAATTCCTATTCAATTTGTATTTTTAAATATTTTATAAAAGATATCGTGCATAAATAAAGTGTAAAATAATGTCCTACTCAGCACAGATTATTCTTTGTGATGATACATTTCTGACGATTGACTAAATAACACCATTAGGAATAAATTATTTTGGTCTGATGTCAATGACGAAGATACACGTTTAAATATTTCAGTAATATTATTTTCTCCATTCACTATTTTTACATGGAAAGAGAACTCCTTAGACAATGTAACTGTCATCATCAGGCTCTGGATATAAATCACGTGAAAGATTTAGAAATTAAATACAGAATGGAGGTAATAAATAGGGAGAAGTAGAATTTCATTTTAAAAGGCAATGAAAATGAAATATTTTACCCACAGAAAGCTACATAATATATAAAGTTTCAATATAAGTAAAAATAATTTACAAAAACAACGATATATGTATGTATGTAAATCCGGAAACAAACAACTCAAAAACTATTTAACAAATAACATCACTAACAAGATATAAATACTTCTCAGCACTGGTCGGTTCAAAGCCGAACAATACTAAATCTAAAAATAAAATATGCAATTTACGTCAAACAAATCTAGAATTTTCTTGACCTCTTCTCCTTTCTCTACAATTGCCAGTGTCGTTTCTACGTAAATAAGCCCTTCCCTCCCATACATCGATCTCTTTCGGTTACCTTCACACTTGAGCCGCACGCCTCCAAGTTCTCCCTCGGCGCTGATTAACGACGAACCGCAAGCGACGGCAGCGCATCGCATCGCAGCGGCGACCGTGGCCAACACGCAGAGGTGAGCTCGCTGGCTGCTATCGGACGGCACGGAGCGACGGTGCCCGACCCGCCATGGCCATGAACCTGTCAGCTACGGTGCACTGCACTCGAGACGGGTGTGACCGACCACCCCGGTGCATACCCCTCCCGCCCCCAAACCAACAGCACCAACCCTTCCTGTTTCGCCGGATGAGCTTCATCAAGTTTCAGTCGACACACAATGAGATTTTTTTTCTCTTCGCGACCTATGGTGCGCCGAATCGATACTAGGAAAAAAATTACAAATGAATGTACGGTGTTCACCTGAGGCACAAAGAATACCAGTTCCTAAATGATTAGGGGTACTTGTTATTGAATTTTCTACAAAATTACACATTCTGCACCGGATTCCTTTAATTTTAAACAAACAGATTGGTGAGACAATACTTTGTTTAATTTATTGAATTTACCAACGAATAAGTTACAAACTATGCAAAATATCTTTAGGTTTAAATCAAGAAGCATCGTCAGTATTGTATCTATATTAGTTCAGCATTCCAAAGGTCAATACAATGCATTACATGAATCCTTCTTATATTTTATTTTATTTATTAGACCAAAAAATTTTACAAAGTAAAATCCCACAGAAATAAATTAATTACTTGTACGCAGGTATAGTACAAAAAAGCTTACATACTAGTTCTTACTTACTAAAAAGAAAAACACACTAACAGTAAACCTATATTGTTACTCATGTAAACATTAACTATTGTATCTCTGAGGACTTATAGCTACTTCTAACAGACAAAAGCAGTGTTTCAATAATTATTCAAATTTAAACTAGTAAAAAAACAAACACACAAGTAATATATACAAATATCTAAACGTTCATCCTAATCCATTTCTTTAATTTTTTCTTTATAGTTAATCATTTTTGAGGTAATTTTTTTAAAGTTATTTGGCAGTGAATTAATTAATGTTATAGGTATTAAGTTACTGTTCTTAATACTTATAGTTTTAGCAAACTTGGCAATTATTGTTTTACTTGTCTTATTAAGAAACTCTTCTTTTAGATCTTCATAATGATAACAGTGACTTAAAAGCGAACATTTGATCTGACATTACATAATATTTTTGTGTAATTTAACGACTTGAAACAAGAAATACTCCATTGAATAAATCATAATGGGGCATATTGACTAGTCAATAATTCCTTGTTCTGAATTAGTAAATGTTGTGCGGTTCATTTTCCGCTTCATTTTCTCAGTAGCTAATTCCCTAGAATCACTCCTATACAAACAGCCATCATCATTGGGAATTCTTCTTCCAAAGCAGAACCTATTATCGGAGAGAGAGGCTTGAAGAAACATCTGCGTTTCGTCCGCTCTCCTCTCTGCGGCACTTCCTGCCTGCGGGAACAGTGGCTGGCTGGCGCGGCGCCAGGCGGCGCTAACGGAGCACCAGGGGGCGCACGCGGGGGCGAGTCTGGCAATTAAAACAGCCATCGAGGGAAGTAGCCGTAAGGGGTTGGTGGTTGTCGGGAAGGGGAAGTAGACTTCTGGGGACGGGGACAGACTATACCTTCGGCGCTGCCCGCTTNTGGTGGTTGTCGGGAAGGGGAAGTAGACTTCTGGGGACGGGGACAGACTATACCTTCGGCGCTGCCCGCTTCATTCCAGGAAATCTAGCGAGAAATAAGAATTTACGTACTGGGCGAGTTACCGCGGCTTCAGAAGTGTCTGGATATGAGTTTTGGGCGTAACTATTTGCTCTTGAATCCCTTTACATACATATTATTTATATTTTTTTCATTGCTTCTGGTTAATGGTGCTATTGATCGTCTCACCTGTAACTTTCGTGATTGCAATACTTCCAATTATATAATATCTTTCTCTTATTCTAGTTCAATAATAATAAATTTATTGTCAAAAAAAGCAGTACAAACTGCGCATGACCACGTGGAGGACAATAAACTAATTTACTCTCTGGAAGCAAGCAAGGGACCATCCCATAAATTCCGATCAAGGGCCATAAGGCAGATTAGCTGTTAGCTGCGAGTTATAACACTAATATAATGTCACTATGTTTGTAATTTAACGCAAAAAATTACATGTACAAATTATTATCGAACTATAGATTATTATGAGTATAGTGTTTAAAAATCATAAGAATTGAAATAACACTAAATTCACGATGTGTTGTTACAATAAACACGCCCCTAGACAAAGCCTAGAGAACCTGTACAAGAAATCCGCCTTTACCCGAAGGAAAACAGGAGAAAAACCCGGGTCAAAATTAATGTACACAACCGTGCCAAAGTTGAGTACACATAAAACTAAATTAATATGAGCCATAAGACAACACAATCATGCAAGAAAATAGTTTTTGAAATTGTTTTAAGTTATTTAAAAAGTACTACATTTTACTAAAAAGTTCTAATCTTTTATTCTATTCTTGTTTTCATTCTGATCTGGCGTAAGATCGTTATGTGTTACTCAAATTTATCAACATGCTCTTCAGTCCTTATCACTTGCTCTTTATCTGTAACATTGTATATTCCTTCTTGTGTTTAAATACCGCTGTTTCATTCCCATACATTTCGCAACACGTGTTCACAATCCTTATTTCCCATTCCACTACCCCCTTCCTCAAGGTGTGATGACACGAAATCATGAGACACACGGACACAACGTGGATAAAAAATCAGTATCATAATGATATTTTCCCAAACAATTAAGAATATCTACCGTGTCTCCGTCGTATTTTTGAATCATCGCCACCGAAATCTTTACTTTCATAATTTTATAGTATATATCTCATTCTTATGAGCTGCGTAATTTTTATTCAGAGACAAAGTTTACCAAAGAGCTTTCGCTAACTGAAAAAAAAATAAACGGAATGGAAATAAACCAGAGTTTTCATTTTAATGAATCTTCCATTAACGCTTTACCAGAAGTAGCAAAACATCTACACACAACGACAACGAGCGGAATAATATTTTCTAAATAATAAAACTGTTCCAATGAATATTGTCATTTATACACAGCAACATGTAGTTAAAGAAAATAAAACATAGCGGAAGCACAAGTATTGGGGGGACTTACATCTAGTAAGTACGTGTTTGGTGAACACGGGGCCCCGAGCTGAGTCTGGTATTACTTCCACTTACTTGTGCCATGCTCCTTCCTTTCTCTTTCCTGACCTTCCTTGGTCACCTCTTGTTCTTTTCGATCCCGACGCTATTAGGGCTACGGTATCTTTCATTAACCTCATTTTTAATGTTTTGGTATATATGTTTTGATATATTGTAATCCAGGAGGGTTTTTAGTGGTCGAGTCATTCGACGAGTCCCACACGCGGGGAGAGTCATGTTGGCTCTCCCTAGTGCGTAACTGCATTTTCCCTACCTGTACTGAATTTTAGGGCTCTAATGACCTCGATGTCGACGAGTCGTAAAACCCGACAAAAAACAAGTAGTTCAACTTCCAATCAACTTCCACCAAATGTAACGTATTACAGTCGCCGCCATTAAGGATGTAAAATGTAATTGGCTTCGCAGGAGTGTTTCCAGTCTCCTCTATTGTACGGATTTTCGAACTTGGTAAATGCGCAGAAGAAGTACAGTCGTGGGATATTTAGACGTCGTTTCAGTCGATTAAGTTCCACATCAAGTACAGAAAAGGTACTGTTTTTAGTAAGAGTGGTTAACTGAACTTTTATGCTCCAAGAGAATACAAACGGCGATTTTCTCCTCAATGAATATCTATGGCCATTTCAAGAACAGCATCGCTAAGTACAACTAACCTACATTAGCATCCTTAAATACAAACGGCAGGACTATTTATATTGCTTTTAGGCACATCATTAAAAGTCAATGCGCTGGAAAAACTCCATCGAAACATTTCGGTGCTTGTGAATTTCACCTGACTTAGTCTTAAACTTTTCACTTCAATTAATCCGTGATTTTGTTGGTAATTCATTATTTATTATAAACAAAGGAAATTTAAACTCCAACTGTTCTTTGATGTTGTAAATTAAATTTTTGATAAATGTTCTTTGGAAACGCTTCCTATAAAAGTGCAGGAATTTATCATCACGTGAACGATATCTTTACATAACGACTACTTCGAGCAAATACGCTACTCTAATGAGAGTCATTTAAATTAAATGGTTTATCTTAAATGCATTTTAAGTCTATCGGGAATTTTATTCCATAAACTGAAGTTTGTTATAAATCCATCAAACACCAATTTCAAGCCTGTTATAAATCCATCTGACTCCAATTTCTCTTTGGATTCATATCCCCGATGCTTTTAGACATAGTATCAATAGTAACATCGTAATTGGCTTTGAAAGATTCCATTAATAGTTTTATCTTTTACTTCCTTCATAATAGCATGACTCCTGCTAGAGATATCCTTAAAACACACAAAAGGATGCCAATGTCATTTCTAGACGATTCATCATGACAGAAATTAGTTTCGTATGCTGCTATTGTAAATTTCTCCTTTATTTATTACATTTCGTGAGAATTCAAAGACCAAGAGTTTTTATAATAATTCTCGAAAAATCCTCTTTGTGATTCCTAGCAACGGTATAAACAAGAAAACTCTCGAAAAGATAATTAGTCGACAATAATCAAATTGAAAATTAGCATTTAACATTAGCTATAATGTGTCGCAAAAAAGAGAAAATAATAATAATTAATGTAAGGTGAGTAGTTATTTATTATTTCCCGTTTAAATAAAAACCGCGTGATTGAAACTCGAGAAAAATGTTTGGACATGTTGAATAATGTGTAAGTGGAAATTGGAATATTATTTCAAACGGGATGCAAATAAACATTTTGTTCCTTTATATTAGCCGCGCTTAAACCACCCAAACAGAAAATAATCTAAGTTTAACGAAATAAATTATGAGATCTAATGAAGTAATAAATCCCCGGGGATGACGCGAATGAGGTTCAAGGAAATAAGAAATGCTAAAATGGTGCCTACACAATCTTCTACCAATCAAAATCTTCTAATGTCTAAACAAACATGTGAGCTTAAACCCACCAATGATTGTAATATGGAATCGATTTGCTTCTCAGATACATTAGAGGCTCTCCATTGATTGAGAACGTTTGGAGGGCGGGTAATGTTGGTGGACGTGATCCCATTATGAAGCGAGGTCTGATGCGGAAGGCAAGGACACCAGGTCGTAGGACGCAATTAGCTTTGGCGTTTCTTAATCCTCCGAGATCCTACGACCACCTGCACTAACTACACACGTGTTGGATCTTAAGAGAATGCAACATCACAATACATAAGACTTGTACTTTCCTTTTATACACGTAAATATTTAAGGTGTTTAAGCGACTAGGTTTAAGTACCCCCCAAAATGTTTTAAATGATTGTTATAACTATTCTCTTTCCAGCGGCGATGAATTTACATACCCTTATGGTGCAAAATTTTGAATTGTCTCTAAATTACTATGAGTTTATAAAGGAGAAGTCTTTGCGGACAAAGTACTTGCATAACTACTTATCCCAAAACATTATGCTGAAATGTATATGCCAGCGATCATTTGATGCACACATCACACATAGCTCAAGTCGTGGATTATATATAT
>NNCF01128130.1:93300-118334 GCA_002313205.1 Laupala kohalensis | reverse complement strand
ACTCCTATGTTTAGTTTAGTACATTTATTTTCGTAAAACGTGGTCGACAGGAAGCGTGAATATCGTTTATGAAAGATGCGGTAGAAAAACGTAATATATTTCTTGTATAGAGGTTTCTTTTTAATAATTTTCTTGCATTCAGTGAAGCGCTCTAAACATTGCGCCAGGTTCATGTTTTAGATGTTTTTAATCATCGCAGAAATATCGTGGTGCGTTAGATACGTTTGGAGAAATTTAATTTTAAATATTTATGAACTTTTTAATGTTCACATTGAAATATCTTTGTTTGCGAAGAAAAATGGTTACCCAACGTTCTTTTTACAATATATCTTGGAATCAGTACAATAAAAACAAAGATGTATTGATATAAAATCTTCCGGGGTTTCAAAGCTATACGAACGTATTATCTGACGATAACTTCAAAATGACTTATGTGGTGTCACAAAATTAAGATAATAATGTTATTTCATTCGAAGAATAAAATAATTTTACCTTCAACGTAATAACTTTCGTCTATTACCAATATTAAATAACTTTTCAAAGAAAATTTTTAAGAAGATTTTTTATAGGTGTGTAAATTTGATTACGCTTACCTCATCCAAAGTTTTGACCATTTTAAGTCACATACCTGACAACAACTACAAAAAAAATTGGTTGGAATGTTATGTAAAGTAAGGAAAGATTAATTGGATGCACGTGTTTAAATACATTTCTATATTATTTTAAAAAACACAATTTATATAAAAAGTAATATAAAAAGAGCTAAAAACATGAATCCGCTGCTTCCTTATAAACGATACATCGTATTTTTACGTATTATGTTCACGATTATCATCGTATGATGTTTTTCGCTAAGTCCTGTATTGTTGCCACTTAACCTTTCATATGTTCTCTCGGTTTGTGCTCTTCATGTCTGCTACTACAGATAGTTAATGACGGACACTACAAGAAAAACACACTTGGACTTCTCACTACTTTACGCGCTATGGAGATTTTATAGATTTCACAAATTGCCATGGGCGTCATTAAACAAATATTGGTTACTTGTAATATTAATATCTCTCTTTGTTACGTAATATCCTGAGGGGTTTTCTTGGAATTCTGCAACAATGAGTGTTGCGTCATCCACTCGACTTATTCTTTAAGAACTTTCATATTGATTGCAATGTATACCAGTATTTTATGAACAAATTAAGTATACAAATTGAATTTATTGATACGAATGAGTTACTTCGCTGGTCCTACATGGAAAGAATTATAAATATTCATTAATATTGCTACTGTAAAAATAGAGGACAGATGTTATCCATGCGAATTCTGAGGCTCTATTTGGAAGCGACCAATTCAATAAGTAGCTTTAATCCAAATCAAACGACCCTATTTTTATGCACAGACATATATAAAACACAAATAAATGAAATAATATATACAACGTTTCAATCCTTTCTGTGGATCATCTTCAGGTATGATGACAACTTAAGAGCGATGGTCTCACGTCAATTGTGTTACACTAAACACGTTGTATATGTAGTTTTATTTATTTGCGTTTTAGAGTACAAATACATGTCTGTTCATAAAAAATAGGTTCGCTTGATTTGGTATGATTTATATATGTAGACGGAAAATATGACTAATTCAGTTGTTTCAATTGTTGAAGATAATTTTACAAGCAACTTATATTTCAAAATTCAATTAAAGATATTTTTATATTCTTATTAATAAAATGATGGTTTTCTCTTAAATTTGTGCTTTTACAGTGAACGACCAGTGTCACTCGCGAAACCTCTCACGATGGTTAGCAAGTGTGTCCACTGCAGGGTTAAGAATGAATTTGCCAACGAACATTGAAAAGTTAACGCGAGTAGAGTATTAAATCTCGCGTGTTCATACAGTAGTAGTGCAATGTGTTTGCACTTGGGTATCGCATTATTCAATAACGCGCCACTACTACACAGGAAGAAGCGGAGGGTTGTCCTCATAATTCAGGGTGATGTTTCCAACACCGAGTAGTTCTCGTAGTTCCGCTCGCGCGTGTCAAGTGATGTATAGTAAACACGTTGCTAAAAGCCGGCGAATATCGACGAAGAGGAAGCCAGTGTTAGATATCGCGCGCGTGTGAAGTGGTTTCGCTTGTCCGTGTGGCTGGATGCCCGCACGGTTCGATATTCGGAAGCAAGAGACAGAAACGCTTAGTGGAGCAGTGGATATGGGTTTAGAGGATTCATGTACGGGTGCCAGGTGAAGCGGCTGACGTTTTGTCACACGCGTTTATGATGAGGGTGATGAGATTAGTTTGAAATACATTTCACTATATGTTGAAAAAAATATGGTTGTTTTCTTTCATATTTCATTTTTCATACCTGCAGAATACGAAAAATTTTCTCTTGCTCAAAAATTGATGGAAGAATTATGACTGTGTTTAAAAAACAACAATATTTTATTAGTAGTTGTTTCTAATTCGTTCATTTATAGGTTAGTTTGAACGCAAAGCCAATGACAAGAATGTTGGATCAATTTCATTGTTTTCTAATTGAGGAATTGTTAGTAATTAATAATACACGTTTTAAAATATTTAATACAATAATCTACGTATATGTATAAATATTTTCAAATTTGATCTCAATATATGTATATGTTGACATCATTTGGGATATCTAGAGTCAAATATAAGTGTATCAACCATGTTTCGCTTCAACTCGTAAGAGTAGCTCCTAATAAATATTTTTCTATTCACACTGAGTCCGAAGTATTTCTATTTCAATTATCAAAACAACAATAATATGAAGGAGAGATTAAATAGATTGTCAAAATAAAAATAAAATATTTCAGCATGGATCTTTTGTACGCAGTAATCGATTGAAATATATATTTACTGATACATTTAACATAAATCTACATTTTTTTTCTTTACTCAAATCAGTCGTATCACCCAACGTATCTCCTTCATCCAAAGTTTGTGGTAAGGTGGAAGAGCGTGTCGGATGGCCTGAATTTCGCCTCACCAGAAAATAACACAAATAAATATATTGCTATTTTCGTGATCAGACATTGGATCGTCTAAAGATGCGTCAATGTATAAGACATTATTATTTATTTACATTTATTTGTTTTGCGTCGTGTTCCCGTCAAAGACATTACACGTCTACATCTGTATTACAAATACCACATGATCCAGTAATCTTCTTCATCTGGTTCGCTTCCTGTCTTGTTAATTTATCTTCTGCGTTTTCAATCTTTGCTTCATATTTTCTTTTTCTTAACTGTAGTACTCGCCCCTGTTTCCATCCTTGACTAGGGTTTCTAGGATGTGTTTTTTTTGTATCTAAATCTTCAATCCATAGCAAATTTCTTTTATATTTAAAATATATTACTTGAATATCTCGTACTCCTTTCTCGTGTCAATCATTGTTGACCTACACATACCATTGTTGTCTATCATTGTTGAAATGGTTGACATTGTGTCTATCATTGTTGACCACTGTGTTCTCTGTCCGCATTAACCGTAACTATCGCGCCCGTTCCGGTCCGTAGAATTGTCAGTCCCAAAACACATGCTCTCGTGTCTATTCACCTAATCCACAATCACACATCCCATCCTGTATTATCCCAAATCTTCTTATATAACTTTTAGTTTCTCCATGTCCAGTGAAAAATTCTACCTCAGCTGGTCCTGGTTGAAACCACCGTCTGCCCTTCTCTACAAAACGGACATTTGGAATGAAGTTGTATAACTGCCGTCCCTTCTGTGATACATTCCACCGAATTTGCCAAGTTTGTAGGAACGTTTCCGTTAGCTCTCTCTTCCATCCCTTCACATCCGAGATTTTGCCCTCTGCCTCGATTTTCTTTTCTCGTCTCATTACTGTTCCTAAAATACATTTTCGTATGCCCATATCAATCGGCATAACACCCACCATAAAATTCAGTGCATCACCGGATGCTGTCCTATATGCCCAACTGAACCTTAACAGACAAAATCGCTGCAGCTGTTCAAGTCTTTTTCGCTGTACCACATTCCGCAGAACTCCACCCAATGTTTCACAGCCGTAAGTTATCATAGGCATTAATACACATTTATACAGTTGTAGTATCTGTGGTCTACCAATATTAATTTTGTTTATGCCAACTCGGATTAATGAATAATATGCCTTCTTAACTTTATTTTCTATGTACTTTAGATGAATTTTAAGCGTGAGTTCTGAATCAATCATTATCACCAAAAAGATATGCTTTGTCCGAAATTTTATTTTGTGTCCTCTTAATTTTAATATCGGTTCCCGTTTTTCAACATTTATGTATTTAAAAGCCATTGCTATCGTTTTACTCGCCGCAATTTCGAAATTATTTCCACCAATTTCGAGACCAATTATCACATCTCTTCAGTATGTTGGCACCAAATTTTTCCAATTCCCTTCTGCCATTACCTTCCACGAAAACCACCGTATCATCCGCGTAGGCTAAGATTTTATATACGTCTTCACGTATCGTGCGCAGTAATCCATTGATTGTCATATTACAAAATATTGACCCTCCATGAGAACCCTGGGGACATCCCTTATCTACATCTCGATATATGCGTTCTGTCACCATTTCGAAATAAGATCTCCACTGTTCAAAACAGCTTGCAAAAATGTTGTATAATCACGTATTTATACAACTTTCTCTCATGAGCAATAGGACTCCACCCCACTTCATCGCGTTAAAAGTTCCTTGAATATCTAGGTATATTGCCATTCCTAATTTTGTGTGTCGTTCGTCAACCCATTTGGTTAATGTCCTTATGGCGTCTTGTGTAGATTTCCCTTTCCGGAATCCAAATTGATTCTCATCGAGGTGTCCATTGACCTCCGCCATTCCGTCACACGTGTGATTAAGATCTCCATTAATTTCCCCGTGCATGGCAATAAGCTTATAGGGCGATATGCGTCTGAGCTTCGTCCCTTTCCTTCGTGGAAGACACGAATCTTACCTATTTAAAAATCATAAGAGTTGAAAAAACACTAAATTCACGATTTATTGTTACAATAAACACGCCCCTAGACAAAGNCCTCTTCCCGAAGGAAAACCGGAGAAAAACCCGGACCAGGATGGGGCTAGAGAATTAATGTACACAACCGTGCCAAAGTTGAGTACACATAAAACTATATTAATATGAATCATAAGACAACAATCATGCAAAAAATTAGTTTTGAAATTATCATAAGTTATTTTAAAATTACTGCAGCAATGGCGTGATAAAGTAAAAGACGGATTTAACTTTTATTTAAATCAATAAATTCTTGTACATTGTAGAAGCACTGGTGCAGGAGGTAGTTGTTAACCGCGGATTTGAAGATATTCAATTTCATAATATCTTTCATATTCTTAGGCAGGGAATTATATAGAACGATTCCCGAATGATATTGTCCATTTTGGCAAAGAGTTGTTGACACTCGAGGGCGATGAATATTATTTCTATTGCGAGTATTGTGTTCGTGAACGAGACTGTTTCGTATGAAGCAAGGGTGGCACTTCAGTAATTCGGTCTTAACAAACACGACCGTTTCATAAATATAAATACAGGGAAGTGTTAAGATATTTAATTCCTTGAATAAAGGTTTAAAAGAGTTTCGGGGGTGAGATTTACAAATTATCCAAACTATCCTTTTCTGAATTCTGAAAGTAACATTCTCGGATTATTTCATTCGTTAATCCGTCATATCCAGGGCTTTTACCTCTACTTAATACATTCACTGCCACATCAACTTCTTCTTCCGTCAATTCTAAATATTCCTTATCTTGCACTGGGAGTCGCGTCCACGTCCTGCACTCCCCATCTGTAGGTAGCATTGCTTCCAGCAAATGTTGGGCGGTGTCGTTATATCCCATCGTCTGGTTACTCTCAACATTCACTGTACTCCAAACCTGTTTCGTTTTTAATTTTCCTCGCGCAATTAAATATGTCAATCCCCAAATACTATTCCGAATGCCGTTGGTCACAAAATGTTCCCACGTTTCCAAGTTCAGTTCTTTTATTCTACGTCTATGAGCTGGGAAAGTTTTTTTATATTCTGCCTTCTCTACTTCTGTGGACACTCCCCGCCGTTCTGCACGCTGCAACTTACGCCGTGCCTTGGTCCGCTTTTCCTTTAATCCATCCAATTCTTCCTTCCGCCACAAGCACTCATTCCTACTTCACGTCCCTTTCTTTGGTGCACTCTCTGCAACCTCTTTAAGAATCAGGAGTTGTAAAGCGTCAACATTCTCTTCAATATCATTTTCAGTGTCTCCCCATTGTATCCCCGTTAACTTCTTCTGGAAAGATTTAAAATTTATTTTGCGCATGTTCCTTTTGTATTGCTAATTCTTCCTGGTCATGTNCCCCATTGTATCCCCGTTAACTTCTTCTGGAAAGATTTAAAATTTATTTTGCGCATGTTCCTTTTGTATTGCTATTCTTCCTGGTCATGTCTCCGGCCAATAACAAAAAGTATACATCTACGATCGGAAGCTATTCCTCTATCCGTACGCCAGTCTTGGATAGACCCCTCTGTTGCATTTGACGTCAGTGTCAAGTCAATAATCGATCGTCCCCTGCTTCCCACAAATGTTATATCCCCGTTCTTGTTTTCAATCTCAAGTCCATAAGTATACACTTTGTCTTCAATCATTGTGCCATTACTATTCATCCTTATACCGCCCCACAACGAAGAACGACCGTTCCCATCTAAATAAATTATGGCAACAGATATTAGATAGTATAAAGCTGTTTAAACTTTGAAAGTAATTGTGATATCACAGAGCTAAATTCATGCGCGTCCACGATAGTTGCCATGGTAATTATTATTATCTTATTTGTATTTAGTGCACCGTCTGCCTGACTGGTAAACAGACGGGTCACACACGGGTATTTGTTTTCATACATTTAGAGGGTTCTTGATGATTCGTCATTTATTGAGGATAACGGCTTTCTGCATTTAGAAAATTATATAATATTAAATTAATGATAATAAATTATTAAAGTAATATTTATTATTATTATGGTTTTGCTATTAACTTTTATAGCTGTAGTTAGATTCAGGTGGGAACGGGCTGAGCCAAATTCGTGACCTCAAGATATATTCTCGTATTTAATATTACGTGACTTTTGTAAATTGTATTTGTAATTTTTATAATGACACAAAATAACATGCACGATGTATTGTTTAATTTTTCTTTTCTCCAAATTGTACTGTTATTCATTTTCTTCAGAATTGATGAAAAACATATAGTTCGAAACGTTGGCACATACATAAATATTATTATTTCAACAGACGTCGGCTCAAGAATGAATGATATTGTTTATAAACCCCGATTTCGTTCACCCCTCACTGCGGGCGATGATGTAGGAAAGAAAACAAAACTCCTGGAGAGACAAAATCCGTGAAACATCGCAGGAAGAATTGTTAAAAATAATATGAAAACTTTAATAATAATAATAAAATTACTTCGGTTTTTAACTTTAAAATAAAAATAAAACTGATTCTTGTAAATAAAGACACACAAACAAGAGTACTTGTAAGAACAGCAAGCAGCAGAGTCGAATGGTGTAAAATGCGGAGGGCACTTTGCGCAGCAGGAAACTGCCGAAAGAGTAGCCTTGAGGATGAAATGGTGCGAGAACACGCTCAGTCAAGTGAACTCTTTAGTTCCTGGGAGGTAGGGCATGGCGGGGCGCGGGGGGGGGCAAAAGGGAAGTGACCGTTATTATGGGAGAGGGCTTATTTTTGTCATGGTGAGAGCGAAAATGATAAAAGTGGGTGAACTGAGTTATGTCGGAAGAGATTCGTATTGTATAAATATAAAATTGTTTAAGAACAAACCCAAAATATGTCGAGTAGTGTGAGAGCCTACAACAAAAATAGTCACCTTATTTGCTCACGTTTATAATACTTATCAATAGATGGTAGTTGATAAGTAGTATCAGAAAATGTTAGTCTGCCAACCGGTTCGCATTACGAACATATTTATCACTTACTTCATACAACTAAAAAAGGAGGTTAGTCTTCGTCTAGAACTGTTTCTAACGTGTTCTGGTTTTGTAGACTCACTCTTGTTTGCATCTTTTGATCAATTGTTGTATTTTTTGTTACTTTTTTTTGTAATAAATTTACCTGGACGACACTAGTAATAGTCGGCATAGGACCAGTTCAAGGTAATTAGTGACTATGGTTTGTTGTAGGAACTATCTTAACCTTTCTAATTGGTAACACTGTCAACACGATTGGTAGAATTGCAATGGGCGTTAAAGTGATTAGCCACAATAATATTTGTCCCATATATCTATGCTTAAGGAGTAATGAGGAGGCGTATACAGATGGTGGTAGTGCATTGCGGGGGACTGAGTGGGGAAAAAAGTGTTCAATGGGGATGAATTTGTGTAAAGTGAGGGAATATGATTGAAACGAGTATGATGAAGTACCTATGAACCTGGAAATCGTCCTGCATAAGAAATGGTTAACCAATAATAAANTATGGTTTGTTGTAGGAACTATCTTAACCTTTCTAATTGGTAACACTGTCAACACGATTGGTAGAATTGCAATGGGCGTTAAAGTGATTAGCCACAATAATATTTGTCCCATATATCTATGCTTAAGGAGTAATGAGGAGGCGTATACAGATGGTGGTAGTGCATTGCGGGGGACTGAGTGGGGAAAAAAACTGTTCAATGGGGATGAATTTGTGTAAAGTGAAGGAATATGATTGAAACGAGTATGATGAAGTACCTATGAACCTGGAAATCGTCCTGCATAAGAAATGGTTAACCAATAATAAAGCTAGCATTACAGAACAGAAGATAGTGTAGAAATGATATGAAAAGTTGAAACTACACGCGGACTGGACGCACGGAATCATGAACTATTGCTCACGAGAAATCTGATGCTCTGGAATGGACACCGAACCCTTCATTAACGTTCCGAGAGCATTGAATTTTCAGGGTTCTCGAACTATTTTCATATGATTAATAGGTAGCATCTCAGGTACAATTCTCTACGAATTTTGTTTATTACTTACTAGACACTTTTATTAGTCAGGACTCAACTAGTCAAGTTTCATACTTCTCAAATACACGACTCAAGTAGTACACATTCTTAAAGAATTTTTTAAATGCTGTTACCTCTGAAATGAAAAGGTGAAAGATGAAATAATAAGAATTTAAAGTACGATTCCTCACTCGTNTACACGACTCAAGTAGTACACATTCTTAAAGAATTTTTTAAATGCTGTTACCTCTGAAATGAAAAGGTGAAAGATGAAATAATAAGAAATCGCATACGATTTAAAGTACGATACCTCACTTGAGTGATTTGCTCCGCGCGAAGACGCAGAAAGGGAACCTCAAGAATTCGGGAACATTTGTGTACAAGTATATATATTATGGTACCAAAATATTAACCGCACCATTTTTTTTAAATATTACACAAAATTGCATTAAATTAGCATTGTGTGTTCTCTCGTCAAACGTAACACCAACTGTCTCTTCATCATTCATACTAATGAGCACTCATGGCTATTTATTATTGGCCAGTTCATGTCTACGTTCAAATCCTTTGTTCCGTTTATCGTGCGTTTGATTGATAATTAAAAAATTTTCAACATTTGCAGTAGATATCAATAAGTATGCAATAACGATTACACAGGCAAAAAAAAAACAACAACAACAAAAATGATGGTTTGGTTCAAAGACTAGACCTATGAATTGATATGTATTTCGACGCGCTGAACCCTAATCCTAACTATTGACTGATAGATACAAAATAGATCGTTGTTTACCTTAGTTATTATCCTTTTTGTTGTGTATTAAAACAATTAGAATAATAATAATAATAAAGAAAATAATTATTTCTTCGTGATTCGACAAACTTGAAGAGCTGATCCCTCCTTAAGAAAGAAACAATAGTTGCCAGATTCGGATTCAACATGTCAGAGTACACAACGATTCATAGGTCTAGTCTCTGCACCAGACAATTTTGTGTGTGTGTTGTTTAAATAAATAAACTTTATAGTTAAAAAATACCGTTACAAACTGCTTATGACCACGCAGGGGATAATAAACTAATTTACTTTCCGGAAGCAAGCAAGGGACCATCCCATCTATTTGGATCAAGGGCTCTAAAGCAGAGGCGAATTTAACATTTCAACACACCCCTAAAAATAGTTCGATACGTGTTATAATATTATCATAATACCAAAAAATTTGTATTTAATAAAACACAAGAAAATAATTTTTATAATACGTATTATTATCCAACTATAGATTAATCGTGTGATGATAAATCGTAACTATTTATAACACTGAATTCAAACTTTATTATTTCAAAAGGTGCCGCCCTTAGGCAAATACCTAGCGAGTCTAAAAAATTCGCCTCTACCTGAAGAAAAACCTGAGAAAAACGCGGGTGAGTATGGGATATTTTATTTTGTTTTGTTTTGCAAAAATATCCCAACGTGACATGAAGGAGGTCGTGGGAATCTTGATAAACAAAAGGCGACCTGTCGTCCTTTTTCAAACAAGAACCTTTATTCCCCGGTGTCCAAACGAGCCGGCGATCACCGTTGATACAATTCATTTCCTTTCACGAAGTGCGGCCACATCCATCAACTGGATAATGTAACGACCGGAAGGAATGTCAGCTGTTGCCGTGCGGCGCAGGGTCTAGCATCTGGCTCGAGGGCTGAATCCAATTTCTCAGGAGAAGGGATTATGCTGCAGCTTAAGGTAGCAAAGGCGTCACCACCGCACCTATCTCTTGGGCTAATATCACGCTTGTAAACGACCTTCGAGTGTCACTTGTATTAACAGCGGAGTAACGTCGGATTAGAACCGCAACTGTTTATCTGGTGCTGATGAGGTCGGAATAAATAATTTACTGTAAAAAAAGCAATTGCAAATTTTATATATGATATGGTTTTCCTGGGACATAACTCATAAAATAGCTTCACGGAACACTGCGCCAAAAGTAATTTAAAATAAGAACCCGACGTTGCGATCTAATCTCTCAGTCCATCATCAGGGAAACGTTGGTGTTTTTTATTTTAAATTACTATTGACGCAGTGTTCCGTGAAGCTCTTTTATGATGGTACGATATTGATCAAATGTAACTTATTTACTCTTTAGATTCAAGCAAGGGACCATCCCAGTAATTCCTATGAAAGGACCCTAAAGCAGAGGCCAATTTAACGTTTCTGCATCCAAAAGTGCAATTATAACACGTATTCCTCACCTAAAAATAACAAATATATTTAATAGTGACAAAGTTTATTTTGGAATATATAATAAAAGAACAGTTATCGAGCAAAATGTGCAGTTATCAATGTATTGTTCACAAAATCTCTCAAAATTCGAGATTAATAATAAAAGTTGTATTAAACTCCATCCCAAATGTTGCCGTCCCTAAACCACAAACTAGTAGGTCTATACATGAATGCACCTCTAGCCGAAATAAAATCGAATAAAAAGGTGGATCAGGAAGCTAAAACGGATAATGTTTGTAAAATAATTATTAGAACACGTGGGATAGAGCAGTAATTCAACATAGATGCATACATAAATACCCTTATACGTGAGCTACACATCATGGTAAAGTATCGAATTTCATTCTTCTTTACCCTGATTATTTGGATATTACATGAAAATAAAATGAATATTTTTGGAACATGTGTATTATTAAATGATGTTCACAATATGTTCAAAATATTGTGTGTATTTGCTCTCATATTTGTATCTTATTAATTATGTTATGTTGAATGAAAATGGGAGACGGGGCCGAGATTCGAACTCGGAACGCGCTCATGCGCTAATCAACTGCGCCATCCCGTTCGCCTCCCGGGCCACTCAATCATTAACATTAAACTTGCGAGACCCACAGACCTCTGAGGTGGTCTCATAGAGACTACACTCCTCATATGAGGCGACTCTCGTAGGGAGTACTTGATTAGGGTCAGTATTATCCAATTCCGGAGTTCACAAACACATCGAAAACACAGGGTCGAGAGGCGAACGGGGTGGCGAGTTGGTTAGAGTATGAGCGCGTTAAGCTCAAGGTCCCGAGTTCGAACCTGGATCCCATCTCCCATTTTCATTCAACATTCCATAATTCATCTGGTACCTGGCTGTGAGGTTCACCGCAATTTAAGAGATGTCTATGTGAATTGTATCTTAGTGATTTTTTTACCATCCAACAACAATGATGGTTAATGTTGTGACTATCCTTGTTTCTCTCCTCAGAGACATTTGATGAATGAACTGTCAAATGATAACTGTATACATGGCTTTATGAACTCATAAAAGTGAATGGTAAACACGATTTTAAAAAAAATCGATAACCACAATGAAAACAGCATACGCTGCAACCACAGAAATTTACGATAACAAAGCAAAAAAAAAAATGGACCAAAGCCAGAACATATGGACCTTCGTTAATTGTTTCCTTCTGTTAAACGTATCCATGCTTTATGATTATTCTGTTAAATATAAATCACAGCTTTTTGGACTCCATGTATTTTGACCATTCTTTGTGAGAAAGAGTCACCAAGTGACGTTACTCGATGAATTATTTTAAATAAAAAACTCTGATGATCAGTAACATAAATACTATTTTGAACTTTACTTTCAAAATATTCAAATAGTATTATTCAAGTGCCGGGTTCTTTTAGATACGAGTCCCTATGTTGGAATATTTTAAAGTTCACCGTATTTATTAATCATGTGTAGCTCAGCTAATAATTTTCCTTCAGGTCGTAGAAGACTGTGAAGCATTTATCCTCTTTTCCAAGTCTTCGTGATACGCTTTGCCTTCGTGCTTTATTTCCTTGTTGCGGAAATCAATATGTTCCGTGGTATAGAGGGTGCGGCGTTATTTACTTAAGCCTCGAAGAATGTGGGGGTGGGTTTAAATTTACTAGGGTTGGTGGGGTCCTGGAGGGTGGGCAATCCTAAGCCTCTTCCGTAGAAGGAGTGCCGTGTAGGAGATTTGTATGTGGGATCACGAGGTATATGTAGACTCTTTCAACCTAAACTCTTTACTAAAAGACACCAAATGATAAACAAGTTTCAAAGCTTTTTCACATATTTTTCAAATACACTTCAAAATTAAATAAACAACATAAAAATGAATTATTGTACGATTTTATTTTAGTATAATAATCCATACTAATATATAAATGTGGAAGTGTGTCTGTCTGTTTGCTGCCTTAGAGACGATTGTGATGGAGTTTAACAAGGATATAGTTGTTCAGGAAGAGCATAGGTTAACTTCAATTTTTTTAATGTTTCAAAAAAAAAGTTTTTTACTATAAATGTCGATGAAATCGGAAAAAAGAGAGGTATTTCGCTTAAAAAGCCTAAACGATTTTATGGGAGGAACGCGAGAGGAGGGTCATGTAAATATATTTAATCGATAAAAAATGGGTAGAATCCTTATATTCTTTTCAGATGAACAGTGCCTTGGTACCGTATAAATACAAGTTCAGCATATATGGGTTTTTAATACCCCTAATAAAGGGTGAAGTAGTGAGCAAGACTAATTGGTAACGTTTCGATTGATTTATTTTACTCACAGACAACTTTACGTTGCTTGCTTGAGGGTGGTTGCATCCAAAAAAAATTTATTCTTCCTGCTGGAGATAAAAGTGAAAACGGTGTATACAATTAAGTATTTTATTAAATTTGTATTTTATTAAATTTGAATTATTATTATTTTGTAAAATTACAATGCTGTACCTATATTTTTAAAAACCAGTAAGTAAAAGTATTGAGATCTTACAATATAGATATATTTTATTTTTTCCTTACTAGACGAAGATTCGCCTAAGAAAAATCCCGGGCGTCAACCGTTTATCACCTAGTTATGATATACTAAAATTCAATAGAAGAGTAAATACCAATTCAGTTAGAAAAAGTAGTGTCATATCTTAATTTGAGTTATTAGCCCTACTATTATTAGTCTTCTTTTGATGAAGACCGCATTTGCAGATCTTTATTCGTTAGGGAGGTATTTTAAGTGATAATTCATATTGAATCACCTTTTACAATAAGCTTTAATGGAATTGATGGTAGAGAAAGGAGCGTCCTTAATTGACGTAACTCAATTAATTATGTTACGCAATTAATTATTATAATTAATCTGTGCATTGGCTAACGCAATTTAAGAGATTTATAAATGTTGACGTAACACAAAAATTACAGTTAACATAAGCCTCCTGTTCGACATGCACCTGCAACGTTCCGTCTTACCCCCCAAAAGAAATTTCGTAACGCTCGAACTGCCTCCCCACTCAATTGAATACAGCTTTGTTGTTTTCCAGAAAATTAAGGGACAAATTTTGATTCTCTGACGTAATTGATTGTTCATCAAATCTGTGACGGTGAAAAATGCGCCATAAAATATGATGTATAAAGAGTTACATAGCACAAAAAACAGACAAATACCCCCTTCTTTACCGTAACGTAGTACAATGCCAATTGAACCTCTCCAATTTACGGCTCATTGCGTAATTTATGGATGGCTCAAAATATGTGCTCCAAAATGAGTGTAGTAACATCATTAATAAGTATTATTTCATATCTGAATTTCACAATGTACACTGATAACGCGGATGGGTAAAGTCTGGAAAATGAAAAAAAGGGGTGAACGTGTTGGAGACAGCCAATTAACTCGAAAGCAGTCGACACTGGCACCCCGCAGATTGTGAACTGGCTGCTTCAGACGCCGTTAATTATCCAGGTGAACAGGGCCAGTAAATGAAAGCGGCTCAAGTGCGGTGTGCTAATCGCCTGATACTGAGGGACCTCTCGCCCTTCCCACTTCATCTTCTGCAGCCAACATCCCCTTCTCTATTCTCGTAACGGCTTTCCCTGCCATGGCCGCTGTCGGTCACGAGTGATTCACTTCCCATTCGGCTGAGTCTTTTGCCACTGACCTTCATCTTTTAGCATTAACCGGTTCACTCTTTCGAAGGAGATGAGAGTCCAGCACATATATTGTGGGACTATGTCATATATATGGTCCCGAGAGAGGGGAATTTATTACGGAATATACGAGACAATATACATTAAATATAAAACAACCATGGACAATAATAGAAACAAAGATGAAGTATGAGATTTTAAAGAATAATTCGAAAAGTTAACATAAATACGAAGGGTTACGATAGTACACAAACGCACACCTCCCCGTGGCTAGGGCCGGGCAACACTCTTAAAGTGGGAAAATTGCGGAAATAAATTAGAAGCGGAGAAAACGTTTCACATGCTACCGTACGGGTCACCAAACTACGGTCTGCTGAGGGAAGAGAGTTGTTCGGCCGGTGGCAGAAGAAAGTTATAAAAGCATAGCAAATGTATTGTCTTTAGAGTTTTTAAACAATGTATTCATACAATTTTCGAATGTTTCTTTCACATACTTTTAAGATTTCTTGTTTTGTGATTAAATTTGTAATCAACATCAAAATGATAGCAGTCAAGTATGTCTGTGTAGGAATGTTGTTAATGGCTATCTATTAATCTAATAAATGTTGTAAAAAGATAGAACTGCAAGTTAATTTGTGTAAAAATGAATGTATGTGGTCGTCCTGTACACTAAGCTATTTTAGTTCCACCCCCAAGTTAAAATGTTTGGAGAACCCTGCACTAGTGCACAAGTACTTCTTTATTTTAAGTCCTAGCACACAATTAATTCTCTAGGAATTTATTCACTCAAATGAAATATATTAATACGAATTTCAGTCTTACAATTAAATATTTTTATAACTTATAAATAATGAATATAATAGTGTAAATTCATTAATCATTAAAATAAATATTAAACCAACTTGTAACTGTAGTTTGAATAACAACATTATTTAACTTATTATATTTATTGCTTATAATTATTCACAATAGTAATAGGTTTTTGTGTACTCGTCCTTAACATGGGTGTACCCCCCCCCCTCCCAAACTGAATGTTTCTCCATTTTTTCCATGTGCCACTTACACCGGATGGTACCTTGCTCGCTTTCGCAGAGTAAATTAGATTGTTGTCCTCCACTTAGTCACACTCAATGTTAACTGTCTTTTGGCCATAAGTTGTTTAATTATTTACGAATTATTTCCTAAATTATATTTCAAGAAAAAAATCTCAGTTTCATAAATTTATTTGTTACTTATCTACATATAGAAATATTTAATAATAACATTCCGTACTAATCGATACGGGCATTAAACTTACAAAACACAAATTCATCATTAAAGACGGTTTTTTTTATTCCAGAGCACGTACGGTGCTAAAAAACTTAGTGAGTCCATATTTTTCGAACCCGTTTCTAAGAGCTGAAAGAGTACTTAAAAAATTAGCACTCGTGTAAAAAGTATCTTTCTATCTGCTGCATACATTTTCATCAATTTTTACGAGTGGGTGAAAATAAGCCATTTGATTAACTGGATCGTAATATACGCCACTGCGGAAAGCAGCCTGACGTGAATTTTTAAAGAAAAATATTGGGTTCCCAAATACCTACAAAGTGAGTAAAAAATCTTATCTTTAGTTTAGAAACCGACGATAAAAGAGAATAATCCTTAGTAAGTGAAAGGTTACTTGAAAGCATTTCCTTCAATTGGTAGCTAATACACCTCTATGAATTAAATCATTAATGGAGGATGAAATATAAATAATGACTAATAACTAAATCATATAAAATTGTAATCAAAGTTAAACAAATAATTTACGTGTCAAAAAAATATTCTCTTTGATTCTAATCACACAAAAGAACGCAAATTCAGCTAATTTAGGTAAGAAATCGATTCATAACCACTAAAAAATAGATGCTTAAAATTTATTTGACGTGGTTATTTTTTTGCCATGAAAACGGATTCGTTCCATGAATTCCTAAAAATACTTGTAATTAATTTCAAACCAAAGTAATCGAAATTTTTTTCTTGTCGTTTTGTACATAAAAAGACAGTTGTCGTCTGCGAAGGCGCCGTCGCATCGCAAACATGCCACATCAATGTAATCTACTCACACGTCAATTCGTTTTGACGTATACGTCACGCTCATCAAATCCTTCTGTGTGTTGCAGAATCTCTTGCGAGGCTTTACTGCTTCAGTTGTCTACACGTCACTCGCAGTGCATCACCAGACAAGACGATTGATATTAACTAGCAAGGTCGTGTCCTCTAGACTACTGCGTCATTGTTTTATTACTGCATTTATAACTTTTCAATCTTCTATTAATATATTTTTTGAATCAGAAAAACCAAAATTTAAAATAATACATGAATCACTGAAAACTTGTATAAAGCTCTAATTAATATTACTTATGACGCTTATTTAATCTTCTCACTTCACTCATATGGGGGTTCCTGAAGAACGGGAAGAGGCGTGAACGATTTCAATCGGTCAATCTGAGTGATGACATTTCATCACCGAAATAATTAATAATACGGTAATACTTCGGTTTTCGTTGATATTGGTTATCGGTAGTGATGGATTTTGTCAATTTTCTCCACCAAAATTTTGTGTTGATTTCGTTGCTATTCTAGTATTTCATCGACATTCTTTCTAAAACTCACAACTAATTGTGGAAAAGAAAATTTACAAACTTGTTTCATTAAAATGCCTAGCCCTATTTCACGCAAATCTTAAAGATGCTGCAGAAACAAATCTCTTCGGACAGCTTGTTTGTGTGAAATGGGTCGATCGATACTGAAGCTGGTTTTAATGCCAAAAGATCGAAACGAAACGTCATTGCAGATACTACCTTGATTCCTAGGATCCTTATGGAGGTAATTCTTCAATGTTCGATTATTCTTTTATATTGAAATCTCTTAGATTGCGGTGAANCCCGGGCCCGTCTACCATTTTCATTCAACTTGTGAAACCCAAAGACCTCTGAGGTGGTCTCGTAGAGACTAAAGACGCATGAGCGCGCTGAGCTCAAGGTCCCGGGTTCGAACCCCGGTCCCGTCTCCCATTTTCATTCGACGTAACATGATTAATCTTTTATATTGATTAATAATTGTTCTGAGTATCAAAAGCTATATTTAGCTTCTAAAAGATGTGTTTTCGGAATGTATGTTGAAATCTGGAAAGAATTAATTGATTCATATTTATACATTTGGAAATATGCGCCTCTTATCTCCGGTTCTAAATTTTGCCAATTGTTTTCGGACAGATTTTAGTTCAGAGGAGACGATTAAAAGGAGAAAAAAGAAGAAAATTCACTTATTAAAAAAATGTGAACAAGAGAAGTATTATAGAAAAACTTAACGTTTGAGTGTTTTCTCGTGTTACCTGACTTCGTTTTGATCCGACAATCATCCATTTCCTGACAGCACAATTCATAGAACAAACCTTCATCCCATTTGTATTAATTTATTCCACAAGTACCTCAACATTTGTGTGGGTATTGAATAACGCAAATACGTTTTGGGAGCACAAGTTTTCCAAATAATGGATTTCCTCAGAGATCCGCATTGGCTTCTCGATAACATCCGATCGAAGGATGATTAATGAGATGAACCGAGGCCGTAGCATTCAGCAGCGGCGGCCGTTCATCAAAGCTTTCCACTGACTGTACAGCTACTTCCTCTGGGAATTGGAGCGAAGGTCAATGGCCACGCAGCGCTGCCTGCTATTAAAGGAATGCGACGATCCAGTGACGAGATAGTGATCGATCTGCGGAGAAAATATCAAAATATATCTCGCAGACCCCATCAGGACCCGGGTTTTTCTCCGGTTTTCTTTCGGGTAATACGCAAGCTCTCTAGCCTCCATTGTAATAATTAATAATAATAATTAGATGTACTTTAATTATTACGATTTATAAACAATATATTCCGAAAAATCTATAGTACTCATGAACGATCATGTTTGAGTTTTATTATTTAAAAAATGTTTTGTTGATATCATGAAACCTAGCAAATTTTTTATATTGAAATTTTAAATTCGTCTCTGTCTTACGACCCGTGATTGGAATTGATAAGATGGGCCCTTACTTGCTTCCGGAGAGTAAACTAGTTTATATACTCCATATTGTTCACCCCAAATTGTAGAATGTAAACTGAGTATAGAGACTGGGTTGAAGAAGAAGGAAAAAATCACACCATTTCATACTACGAACGTTTCATTATTTAACTTATTAGTAGTAACTTAGAATATTGACTAATTGTAGACCTTGTTGTGTGTAGCCTTGAATAAGAAACTAGTTTATACTGTTCTCCACGTGGTCATAAGCAGTCTGTAAATGTTTTTATTACAAAAAATTGATGAATTAATTTATTTTACTGGCGTCAACGACAACATAGTAACTGGAAGAGACTGTACTAAGTCTTTCAGATAGGCATACTTTTCACGCGTAATGATGGGAATGGGTCCGATATGAAAATAAAGTAAATTAGTCATTAATGTACTTTACGATTGAAGTACTGTAAAAATGCTTAGTTGGGCCAGTATTTGTTAAATGTGACTAAAAATATTTTTTGTATCGATAGAGAAAATCTGTAGTCCTGTGTACGCAGTAACATTAAATTTAGTATTATTACAATTACGACAAATAGAATTTTGCAATCAAATTCATATTTGGCAATTCTCTTATGAAACGAATGAAAAAAATACTCCTCCGATTTTTTTATTAAGGCGTATATTTATTTTAGACGCAAGCAACGGTCGCGACAGCATCGCATGCATCTCCCGCCCGGCTGTCGTCACCAGCACTTTTCACCACTCCGGCACACCCATCCCTCGACCGGCGTGTGACGAGGCAGTATGCGGGCGACCTTTGGTCCGGGCAATGGATGGCAGGTGCCGTCGGGAAGCGAGGAAAGACGAACAAGGGTAAGTCTTCAAACCGCTAGGAAGAAAAGCTAAAGACACACTTGCGTNGTTTTTTCCGCCGACCTGTGTTATCTTATGGTCGAAGACACATCTAGCGGGTGCGGAGCGGAGCGGAGATCTCCGCTGCTTCCTGCGCGACCTTGTCTCCTGCTCAAAGGTCACAAGTGTTAATAGACGGGTATAGGAGTATTGAGAGAAGCGAGGAAAGACGGCGGGTGATTTCTTTCACGGTGCTTCCCTTGAACATCATTTCCTTCAATTTCTACGGACTGATTATTAATTATATAACAATGTTCATATTAATTTTTGCAACACTGAATATTAGTTCTAGTGCTTCCTCACTTCTTTATAAAAACCAACTTTTCACTTCTTTTTAGCGGAGTTCGTTTTTCTGAAGTTTTTTAATTTCGTGTTTTACTATTTTTGAATTCTTCGTGTATTCTTTTGTTTGCATTTTTTCTTTTGAGATTTCCGTTATGTAATTGTCAAAAATGTTGGCGTGGTTCTAGTTAAAAAGAGAGAAATGCGCATTTTCACATCTACATTTTCAAGTTTTACATTTCAATTATTTGTAATATTTGTTTTCCAATTTTAAATTCTATGTCGTACTATTTTTGTAAAGTCTTTCTGAACCTTTGAGTCATATTATGAATTTGCATTGTGTTGTGTTTTTGATTGTCCATGTATTTGAAACGCACTAAACACTTCTTAAATATCTAATAGAAACATGTCGAGTAGGGAAGTTTTGGGTAATTTTGTTTGTAGAGTTCCCTTTAAATTATCATAATTATATGATATTAACAATTTTTTACCATAGATCAAAGGTTGTCCTACAGTTGGCCTTATTTAAAGTGTAAATTAAAAATTTATATTACTACTTAAAATTAACAGTTTTAAAACAAAAAAATATTGAGTAAATCATGTTAAGTATTTTGGAAGGTAGTTATTTATCAACAATTCTTGATAAATTACATGGAAAAAGTGCATTTTAAAAGGGAATTATCTTATAGTTAGATAATTATGTATTTTACTATTAACGTCCATGGTATATAAGATAAATAAATAAATTACTACTTACGATCTTTTTTACGGACGATTCCGATACATATTGTTCTTATTAAAATGGACAACGTAACAACTTGTAGTTTGAGTCGTCGTTTGGTGGTAACACATTATAACAATAAACATGAACATAGCAACTTATTTTAATAAGCACAATATATAACGTAATCATCCGTAAAATGGCCCTACGTTGTTATGTATTGTATATGTAAATATATTTCACTATTACTGTCATACTGACATCTGTATATAGTAGGTCTATTCCTATTATTTAAAAAAATACAAAAATAGTCACCGTTACGTTTATTGCACAGTAAACAATAAATATTACTTTAAACATTTTCATAACGTATAGCTATATGATTTACAATAAAAGCGTTGTGTAGTTAGAGGACAGTTGCATGGATGCTCTGTACAAGACCTGCGTGAAGCATGCCTGTTTTCGTCCTGAAGTGACCTTGTTCCTTCCACACCTACTCACGTTCCTGTCCGCTGACGCCCGCTCCGTTAGATGTGTCTCTGCACAAGCGGAGCGGAGCGAAGAGAACGTAAGTGTGTCTTTAGTCAAAGGCAAGGGGTAATAAACATTTGCTTTGGAAAGTGGAAGGGCTTNTTAGATGTGTCTCTGCACAAGCGGAGCGGAGCGAAGAGAACGTAAGTGTGTCTTTAGTCAAAGGCAAGGGGTAATAAACATTTGCTTTTGGAAAGTGGAAGGGCTAGCTAAGAAACTGCCTCGAGAAAGCTTTCGCATTTTCCTGTAATAACTCTCGGTGATTGGTCTCACTGAAACATGGAACAAAGTAAGAGACGACGTGTCAATGAACGGATACAAAGCTTTTAGTAAATGTTTGATGATAAAAGGTTCAAGAGATCGTCACCCTGCTGGTATTGTAGTTCTTTGTAAAATTGAAGATTACTTTAGGTTCCGCGAAATTAAAGTAAATTTACAAAATGCAGTTTGCTTGAAATTAGATTGCAGGAATTTTGAATTGACAATTGTAACATTGTATGGACATCCACAAGGATCGACATACTACAACAATACATTTTACGATGATTTAGTAAATATACTGGACCAACATAAAACTAGGCATCCGTTTGCAGGACTGTTAATATTAGGGGATTTCAATTCAAGAATCGGAGAAGAAACGTCTGTCCCTCAAATAATTGATTATGATGATGATGGCATTGATGCAAATGTAGGGAAAGTAAGGATAAAAAATTTAACACAGATGGAAAGAATCTCTTAAATTCATGATGTACGCATCATTTAGAAATCCTTAACGGAAATCATGGGCAAGACCTTATGGGTAACTTCACATATCTTCGAACAAGTGGAAGCAGTGTGATCGATTATGCCTTAGCGGGCGAGAAAACATTGCACTGGCTAGACGATTTCTGGATTGAATGTAGGGTAGAATCATATAATTAGATTAAAATCAAATATCCCGGAAAAAAGAAGTTCCAAATTATATCACACATAGAAAACCTATGCGCTTTAAATAGACTGAAGGAAAGAAAGATGAACTCATCGAGAAATTTTGCAGGAGCTTCGAAGGTTCCTACTCAATTATTCGCTCAGAAGTCATTGGAAATTATAATGCAGCAGCTGAAGTACTACAGAACGGTCTTTGTAAAGCAGGTAGAAATATGAGAGTATTGGAAACAAGCAGAACTAGACAGAGGGAGACAGGATGGTACAACGCTAATTGCGAAAAAGTCAATAATTGAAGCAGAAAACGCGCTAAAATTCTTTGTTTGGCATGGGGGGTGGGGGGAAGTCTTGAGTCAAAAATACATCAAGTCGTGGAAACAGTATAAAAATACCGTATTAGAGACCAAATTAGCATGGCAAGAGGTGGAATCAATTAGAATACAAAATATAATTAAGACAAACAATACTAGCAATATCTGGACAACTATACGGAAATTAACTCGGAAATCGTACATTACTAATCATATACACGGGTTGAGTGACAGCGGAAACCCACTTCTATAAGCTCCTTAATACTCAAAATGTAGTAGTTACTACAACAATTGAAATGGAACTGCAAGTAGCTGAATTAGATAAGAATATAGAGATAGATGAAGTAATGTTCGCGATACAGGAACTAAAAAACTGCAACGCAGCGGGATACGACGGCCGCCAACCCGATTTCTTTAAAGTATTAAACCACGAAATTGCTCCTGTGCTTTGTGAANCTAAGATTAATATTGCGGCATTAAAGGGCTTAAGAAGGCAAAGGGACTAAAGCCTCGCTACATGTAATTTAAAATGTAAATATTGTAAATAAAATGCCCCATTGAATTTAATTGAAATTGAATATTTATTTTAGTGGTGATAATAATAACTTGTAAAAGACCGATTTCTTGAAACCGATAAATTTCTTTGAAACATATTTCATTATTTTATTTTAATTATCAAATAGTATTAATTGTTGTGTAATTTCTCAAAGGGCATGTGGTGTGCACAGTATATCATTAACTTCACTCCATGTCATGTTTTACTCCGTTTTTTCTCCATACACACTGATCCAAATATTGGAGTCGTCGTTAGAGATAAATTGAACATTGCCTTCCACGGAGTGTTTTTGAAAGTAAATGATGATTATCACGAACCATATTTTTTGATATCTCAATGTGTGCTCCCAAAGGTGTGGATACATATATTACAATCAAGAATTTATCCTGTGTATTTTACGAGCACAAATAAAAACACAATGTTTTAAATCACATACAACGGATATGTAGTACTTTTTACTGATGCNTATTAGAGACCAAATTAGCATGGCAAGAGGTGGAATCAATTAGAATACAAAATATAATTAAGACAAACAATACTAGCAATATCTGGACAACTATACGGAAATTAACTCGGAAATCGTACATTACTAATCATATACACGGGTTGAGTGACAGCGGAAACCCACTTCTATAAGCTCCTTAATACTCAAAATGTAGTAGTTACTACAACAATTGAAATGGAACTGCAAGTAGCTGAATTAGATAAGAATATAGAGATAGATGAAGTAATGTTCGCGATACAGGAACTAAAAAACTGCAACGCAGCGGGATACGACGGCCGCCAACCCGATTTCTTTAAAGTATTAAACCACGAAATTGCTCCTGTGCTTTGTGAAATCTTTAACTACATGTATACAATGGGCGTATTCCCTGTAATCTGGAACACATCAATTATTTTTCCAATATATAAAAACAAAGGCAATGTAAATTATACACCTAACTATAGAGGAATTTCACTCATCAGTGTTGTAGTAAAACGTTTTTTGTTAAATACTGTGTAGTAGGCTGAAAAGATGGTTTGAGAATGAAGTAAAACTATCGATTTTACAAGAAGGATTCAGAACAAATAATATCATAATAGACAATATTTTTATTCTTACCTCTGTTGCCGAACGGGCAACAGCCGTTAAAAGAGGAAAAGTATATTGTGCTTTCGAAAGAGCTTTTAACACGGTAAATAGGAATAATATTTGGACTACATTAAGAGGAAAGGACGTATCGACTAAATTTACCACTAAGTTAAAATCCATATATAGTACTGACAGTGCATGTGTCCGTCTTTATGATAGCACCGTCACAAATATTTTCTCAGTAAATCAAGGGGTCAAGCAGGGTTGTGCGCTTCCTCCTCTTTTTTTTCATATTATTCATAGATGGACTCATTGATAAGCTACGTAATATTAATTTGGATACTCCTACAATAGGAGAAAACTACAGACCGATACCGGGATTATTGTTTNGCGTTAACAAATACATAAGGTTTCGTCTTCCAAACGCAATTTCTGTAGAGTATCGATTATCCGAAATGATTTGGATAGGGGAAGTTCGATTAACTCATTTTTCGGATAATTGATCAGTAACACAAAAATAATTCAACAATCCCTAGACACACAGAGAACATTTTAAATACCATTTAGAGGTATTCAGAATCAACAAGTCATATTAAATAAGGCAATCAACTGGTTAATTTCCAATTCACCTACTAGGGGTATCCGACGTCTCTGATGGTACGGGTTCGGGTAATCAAAAGTAACCTCCTAATAGTGGCACATAATAAATAAGGTAAAGAAGTTTAAGATAATATTATTTATTTATTTTATGCCATTTTTTGG